>BPLR01003968.1:0-97645 GCA_021605095.1 Caerostris extrusa | reverse complement strand
TGCTCTGAAAATAGTTTGTGTTAATGTGCATTTGTGATTGACATTTTTGTGAAAATAATAACATTCAATTATTATTATTATTATTATTATTTGCATATTCTTTTAAAATAATTTTTGGATTTATTCTTTTGAGATTGTATCACAAAAAACAGTTGCAGAAATAACACAATATCACTTAATTTTTGATAAAAAAATTACTTCCTTTTCTATTTTTAAATAATTTATTTCTTTTGAAAAATTGATTAATAAATATTTTTTCAAAGAATTATTTAATATATTTTATATATTATTTAATTTGAAAGTGTACATTATACGAGTCATATTAAGAATCTATAAGTACGTCATCGACTTTTTGGTATCCACTTCTTAATAAGTGAGCTTTTAAATAGCTGGTGTCCACTTTATGAATTGAAGGGTTTTCATTCATCCTGGTACAAGGCGGATGAACTCTTCTAGCTCATATCATTTCCCAATTCTAACAAAAATAAAACATTTTGATAGAAATTTTTAAAGCATAATATAAATAATGGCGCTTATTTAAAATAATTGATAATTTCTATAATTATTCAATGTTCAATTTATTTGGCTTATTTTATAAAAGTACCTCACACGTGCAATGTATTGAGCGAAAAATATTAGTATCGCCAATTTGGAGATCTTTGCTATTTAAACTTGGCGACATTAGCAATTTATGTAGTTGTCGAAAGGAGCAGTACTTTTTTGAAACATTGAAAAAAAAAAAAAAAAAACCTCCCAAAAATTTGGCTTCCCATTGGCTGCCATTATTTGCCAAAATGAAGAAAATCAGACAAATTGTGTTTATTTGGCTTATTATATAAAAATATGTCACATGTGCAATGTACTGAGCGAAAAATATTAGCATCGCCAACTTGGGGATCTTGGCTATTTTAGATGACAAGCTTGGCGACATTAGCAATTTATTTAACTGTCGAAAAAGTAGTACTTCTTGAACGACTAAAAAGTTTTAACAAGAGGAAACTACACTGACTGCCAAAATTGAACAAATGAGACAAATTGGGACAACACAATCAAGAATAAGTGAATTTTCAAAAGTATGCAGTATGCTGAAAGTAAGTTATATATCAAGGATATGCTATGCAAATTAGGGAGATAATGTTTAACATCATTGGACACATGAACTAAAATAGACTTCAAAAACGTCTTAAATTTGAAAATTGTGTATTGAAATTTTAAAAGCAGTTATATTATTTTATGAGTATTTGATAACATTTATTTGCAACACATTACTTGATGACGAACTATCGGAAACATATAAGAGGGTAAATCATATGTAGCAAGATGATTGATTGGTTGGTTTGGTTAGTTGCACCTACCAGTTATTTTGTGCACACACGTTAGGCTGGCTCATTAGACTAGGACCTGCTATTTAACGACTGGATTTCTAAACCGCTAATACATATCCATGTACCGCGGTTTGAACCTGAAGCATGTGGTACCAAAAACCGATAATGGCAATTGGCCATCAGACTGCCAGCAAGATGGTTGAAGGTGAATCCCTTTGAAAATCATAGTAGAAGGCATTTCTAAGAACAAACTCAAAATCTAGAAGACACAGCCGAGGAAGACCTATATAAACAAATGCACTGTTATTTTATGAATTAATCTCAAGGAGACACAGAACAGCTAGAACAGTCAATATCTAAATCTGTTTTGTGCAGGGCTCTATGAAGTATGGTTGTAGCTAAAGAAATTCAGCATTGTGCGATTTCCAGACCAAATCAAAATCTGTAAAATATTTGCCAAGGAGGAAGACCTAGAGTAGAAGTGCACCGTTGTTTTAGTTAACTGCAAGGAGACAAAGAACTACTACACTGCTAGAATCACCAATATTCAGATCAATTTTGAGCAGAAAGCTTCAAGAAGGAGGGTTGTATGCAAGGCATTCAGCATTATGCGAATCTCTTACAATAACGTCATCAAAATGAAAAGTTTAATTGGACAAAAAAAAAACCCCATGTTAGTTAGATGTGAAAAGCCAATAGAAGTCTGTACTAGTCACTGATGACTTCAAAAATTAAGAAAAAAAAAAAATCAGAAAATATTGATTGTAAAATTTTTTATTTATTGGAATTAAATGAAATCAAACGTAAATTCATTAAATGTATTTCGTAATCAAACGTATTTCGTAAATTAGTTAAAAAAAGAAAATTCTGACTTCTCTTTGTCTCAAAAGTACATAAAAAGAATAAATCAAAAAACAAAGCCTGATGGCTAAGTGGCTATAGTTCTCGCCTTTGGCACCACAGGATTCGGTTCAATTCTGGGTTGGCATGGATGTTTGTTAGTGATTCAGAATCCACGTTAAACTGTGAGTACCTACCTATTACTTGTAGCCCAAATGTGGAAAAAATGACCATAGAGAAAAAACCCAATCCAAACCTACACGCACATAATCGTTTATGCATTTTGACACCGAAAATCTTCCTTTGTTTTAGAAGCATTAGTCTAAACTTTTTATTCAATACTTTTCGAGAAAACTGATAAAATGTGCATATTCTCTTAATTTTGAACCGTATTGAGCATCTTGACATAACTACTATAATTTATTTCGCTATACTAATAATATTTTCAACAAAGTATCACAATTAGAAAAATATATACATAAATAACACTAATATTAGTTGTTTATACACTGAAGTGACAAAAGTCATGGGATACCTCTTAATATCGTGTCGGCCCTCCTTTCGCCCGGCGAAGTGCAGCAACTCGACATGGCATGGACTCACCAAGTCGTTGGAAGTCTTCTGCAGAATATTGAGCCATGCTGTCTCGATAGACGTCCATAGTTGTGAAAGTGTTGATGGTGCAGGATTTGGGGCACGAACAGACCTCTCGATGATGTCCCATAAATGCTCGATGGGATTCATGTCCGGGCGATCTAGGTGGGCCAGATCATTCGTTGGAATTGTCAGAATGTTCTTCAAACCAATCGCGAACAGTTGTGGCCCCGGTGACATGGCGCATTGTCATCCATAAAAATCCCATCGTTGTTTGGGTACATGAAGTCCATGAATGGCTGCAAGTGATCTCCAAGTAGCTGAACATAAGCATTTCCAGTCAATGTTCGGTCCAGTCGCACCAGAGGACCAAGTCCATGCCATAAAAAACAGCCCACACCATTACGGAGCCACCACCAGCTTGAACAGTGCCTTGCTGACAGTTTGGGTCCATGGCTTCGTGGGGTCTGCGCCACACTCGAACCCCTACCATCAGCTCTTACCAACTGAAATCGTGACTCATCGGACCAGGCCACGGTTTTCCATTCATCTAGGGACCAACCGATATGCTCACGTGCTCACGAGTCGCTGCAAGCGATGTCGTTCTGGTCAGTAAAGGCACTCGAGTCGGTCTTCTGCTGGAATGGCCAAAGCCAAATTTCTCCCGCAGTTTCACCGACAAGTCCCTTGTAAAGTCCCACATGATTTCTGCGGTTATTTGACGCAGTGTTGCTTGTCTGTTAGAGGCCCCACGACTCTTTGCAGACGTCGCCGGTCTCGGTCGTTAAGTGCAGGCGGTCGACCACTGCGCTGTCCATGGTGGGATGTTATGCCTGGAAATTTCATACTCTCGGCACACTCTTGACACAGTGGATCTGGGAATGTTGAATTCCCTAAATATTTCGAAATGGCATGACCCATGCGTCTAGCTCAACTAACATTCCGCGTTCAAAGTCTGTTAATTCCCGTCGTGCGGTCATCATCACGTCAAAACCTCTTCACATGAATAGCAGAACAGAAATGAAAGCTCTGCGAAACCACTGCGCATTTATACCTGTTCTACGCGATGCTACTGCCATCTGAAAATTTGCATATTGCTATCCCATGACTTTTGTCACTTCAGTGTATTAATACAAATAATACATATTTGTATTGATTTATAAGTTTTAAAGGGATGATATTGTTTAGCAGGTGGAATATTTCAACGAAGCACAAATTACAATTGTTCGAAACTTTGATTCTACTTAAATAACTAAGTAATTCTCAATTTTTATTTTATGAATTGGTCGAAACATTTACGAAAATTTGTTTTAAACTTTCAGTAAATATTGTCGATGTTCTGTAAATTTTGTAGGACATTATCCACTGTAAAACGTTAAAATAAATAAATGTATATCTGAATGTATTAATTCTTACACTATAAAAATTCAAAAATGTACTTTAATCTTGAGAAACCCTACTTAATAATCCTTAGATAATTAACTTTAATAATACTTTTCATGTGCCTAGACTGACAGTGTATTGGAATAGAAGAAACAGGTGCTTGATTAGGAACAAGCGAAGTAATGGTATGTCAAGTGTATGTCAGAGATGGGTGTGATAGATTTGTAGGCTTGAAAAAAGATAAAAGTTCTCTGTTGAGGAGAAGGAGAACGTTCAGGTTATGATGTTCGTTCGAAACTTTGGTGCACAATTTTGGTGCAGCATAGCAGATCCCTGTGATTCATCCTGAGATGAAGCTAAATCTATTTCATATCTGCTTAGTAGGATGAATAAATTCTAATCCCAGTGTTCAATGTTTGAGCAATTAGGCCTAGAACTGACAGTATTTTGAAATAGAATAAACAGTGCTTGGTTCGAAATAAAGAAGTAATTTCAAGTCAGAGGGTAAGCTTGAAAAAAGATGAAAAGAGGGAAATTTGTAGGTTTGAAAAAGGTGAAAATTCATCTGTTGAGGAGAGGGGAGAACCTTTTAGGTTATGATGTCCATTCTAAACTTTGGTGCGCGATTTGGTTGCAGCGGAACAGATCTCCCGGGATTCTTTCTTGAGATACAGCAAAATCTACTGCATATTTACTTTGTGGGGTGAATAAATTGTTCAGTATTTGAGCAATGTGTCCTAGACTGACAGTATATTAGAATATAATAAATAGTGCTTGGTTGGAAATAACAGAAGTAATGATAGTTCAAGTGCATGAAAGAGGGCTGTGATCGATTTGCAGGCTTGAAAAAAGATATAAATCCTCTGTTGAGGAGAATGGGGAACCTTCCAGGTTGTGATGTTCGTTCGAAACTTTGGTGCACAATTTTGGTGCAGCGTAACAGATCCCTGTGATTCATCCTGAGATGAAGCTAAATCTACTGCATATCTACTTTGTGGGGTGAATAAATTGTTCAGTATTTGAGCAATGTGGCCTAGACTGACAGTATATTAGAATATAATAAATAGTGCTTGGTTGGAAATAACAGAAGTAATGATAGTTCAAGTGTATGAAAGAGGGGTGTGATCGATTTGCAGGCTTGAAAAAAGATATAAATCCTCTGTTGAGGAGAATGGGGAACCTTTCAGGTTATGATGTTCGTTCGAAACTTTGGTGCACAATTTGGGTGCAGCGTAACAGATCCCTGTGATTCATGTGGAGATGCAGCTAAATCTACTGCATATCTGCATTTTTAGGGTGAATAAATTCTAGTCTAAGTGTCCAGTATTTGAGCAATGATTTTCTTTGTCCGTTATGGAAGATGTTAAGGAAATATAAGTAAATAAATAAGAACATAATAAATGTATCCTACCTGACATTCTAATTCCAGTGTTCAATGTGTGAGCAATCAGGCCTAGACTGACAGTGTTTTGAAAAGAATAAACAGTGTTTGGTTGGAAACAAGAGAAGTAATGGTAAATCACGTGAGTGCCAGAGCTGGGTGGGATCAATTTGTAGGCATGCAAAAAGATGAAAATCCATCTGTTGAGGAGAAAGAAGAGAGAACATTCTAGGTTATGATCTGCTCAATCTTTGGTGCACAATTTGGCTGCAACCTACAGCTAAATCTACTACATATCTGCTTTGCAGGACGAATAAATTCTAGTCCAAGTGTTCAGTGTTTGATTAATGAGGCCTAGACTGACAGTGTTTTGAAATAGAATAAACAGTGTTTGGTTTGAAACAAGACAAGTAATGGTAAATCACGTGAGTGCCAGAGCTGGGTGTGATCAATTTGTAGGCATGCAAAAAGATGAAAATCCATCTGTTGAGGAGAAAGAAGAGAGAACATTCTAGGTTATGATCTGCACAATCTTTGGTGCACAATTTGGCTGCAACCTACAGCTAAATCTACTACATATCTGCTTTGCAGGACGAATAAATTCTAGTCCAAGTGTTCAGTGTTTGATTAATGAGGCCTAGACTGACAGTGTTTTGAAATAGAATAAATCTTTTGGTTCGAAAAAAAGTGAAGAATTGGTAAGTGTTCTGAATGCCAGAGATGGGTGTGATAAATTTGTAGCTTTAAAAAAGATGAAAATCCATTTGTTGAGGTTTGGTTTGTCGCTCTACGGTCATTTTGTGCACGCTTTGGGTTAATTAGAGGGGCTTACAGTTAAAAGCGGATTCCGAACAATTAACAAACATTCATGCCATCGCCAGGATTCGAACCTGAAGCCTATGGTACCAACGGCCAGAGCGCTAGCTAATTGGCCATCAGACCACCCATTTGTTGAGGAGAAGGGAGAATACTCTAGGTTATGATGTTCGTTCTAAACTTTGGTGCACAAATTGGGTGCAGCGTAACAAATCCCCGTGATTCATCCTGAGATGCAACTAAATCTACTGCATATCTGCTTTGTAGGGTGAATAAATTCTACTCCAAGTGTCCAGTATTTGAGCAATACTATTCTTTTACCATCGTGTAAAATATTAAGAAATGTAAGTAAATAAATAAAAAGATAATAAATGTACCTGATATACCCGACTGTTCTCCGGTCTTCGTATGGTTTTCCTCGCTGCTTTTTCAGGCCTTTTTTAAAATGATTTCTCAATGCCTTTTCAACTGAGCTAAATTTATCAGAAAGCTGAGTTTTCAGATTTACGTCTGCCGTCATATTCTGATTGACTTCATAACACTGTCTGTCGTCATATCTCGGCTTGTTTTCATAGCACTATCTGTCGTCATATCACTGCTTGTCTTCCTATCTTTCTCTGTCGTCATATCTCTGTTTGTTTTCATATATCTGTCTGTCATATGTTGAAAATCGCTTTCTGAAGGTTTCTTCTTTTTGTGATAGATTCTCCACGCAAGATACAAAAGATAGGCTAAGAGGCCAAGTACAAAAAATGGCGATGATGCATACGGCTACAAAAACGTAAACGCTATCTGAGGGTTGTGAATATATTCATAGAAACTCTTCGGTGCTATTACATTTTGGCCATTGAATTCTAAAGAGTCTTTCTTCTTCAGTTTAACCAAATCTCTCAGAAATATCAAAAAGTACTTAACTTCTAATTCTAAAGCTTCATACTCCATGTCAAGTAAATGCTTTATTTTGTTTTTTGAATTTATGTGGATTTGTGGATTCATTTTTTGATGTTTAAGAATATTAGGACTTCTAGTCAGATGGTCAGAGACATTAAATTTTGCAGTCGAATTTATGTTGGAGCTTGTATTGTGATATTTGAGTGAACCGTTGTTGCTAGTCAAAGAATTAAAATTATTTTGATTTGATGTCAATTGAATACTAGTCGTAGTTGAACGAATAAGAGATCTGGTAGTTGAACCAATAAGAGATCTGGTAGTTGAACCAATACCAGAATCTGCCAAACGAGCATGAATACCAGATTTTTCGGCGGAAGAAATATTATCAGATATTATAGCTGAATGAATGTTAAGATGTGGTCTTTTAGTTGGAGGAACATGAATGGTAGAGTTTGTATCAATGTGCTGTCGATTACTGGTAGTTATGAGCCGAGGCTTAAGAAGATATGAGGGTCTAGTTGTAAGATTCAGTACATTGGAATTTATATTCCGAGGGTTAAGAATATTGATGATCTTCGTTGTAGAGTTTAGAATATTGGAGTCTATTTGCTGACCCTTCAGAAGATTTAAGCTTGTAGTTGAAGATTCAACATAACCGGAGTTTTTATATTGGTCTTCAAGAATATTTTGAATTATAGTTGAATAACGAGTACTGGTTGGAACATCAAGTAATTTAAGAATAAAGTTTGCCTGAGGAAGTTTAAGAATGCTAAAATTTGTATAGTGGCGTTCAAGAAAATCAGAGTTTAGATTTCATGTAGAATACTGGAATTCCAAAAGATGTTCGTAGAAGGGTGATTTTCTTTTGCTCTAAGGGAACCGTGCGACTGCTCTTGAATCGAATCTAGTTCTTTGTCCTATTACATAAAAATGAAACAAAATCATTAATTTTTTTATGGTAATTAGTCTTATGGAATCAAATTTAATTACTTAAACACTAAAGAAAATTTGCTATTTTTTAAAGGATAAAAATTTTTTTTTCTTCCAATCAGCTATCAAACACTTACACAGTTGTCTTTTTATGCCTTAAGGCAAGTGCTGCACTGACTTTATTCACCCAGGAGGTGCTTGTAGCTTGAAGATAAGAGACGGACGTGGAATAACAATACCCCCGCAACGGCTACGATCATGTTAGACCGGGACCTACGGTGGTATAGCTATGGTTATAGTGGTTGGGAATCAATCGTATTCGTAGGTTGTAAATCGTAGGTTTCGGTCTCATATGACTGTAGAGCTTTGGGCGTGAGGAGGACAACCCTACTCTGTAAAACAAAAACATCTCCTGTCCAGAAATCTGCCAGTAGGCAGATGGCTTTGGTCCAATATGAGGCTCTTGCTCCATTGATGATGAGGATGATAGTTATACAATAAGCAAGAATTAGGGTCAAATGTGTGTGTGGTCTTGATTTAGTGTTGTTACATGTTTGAAACTGAATTGTTTCTTCAAAAAAATTATACGAAATGTTTAGTTGTCATATTTATTAAAATTTACTAAGGCAGCACTGCAACACAAAACAAAATTATATAACAAATAACAAATCATATATTAAAATATAACAATAAATTAAATAACAATATATATTATATAAAAATTATATAAACAAAATTATATTTATAAGATCTTGTTTTTAAGTCAGTTCTTTGCATCCTTCGTACTGCCTAGAACACTTCTCTCGACCGTGGCACCCCTATTTTTTCTTTCTACCTCACCCATTATCAATTCCCTAAGTCTAACTAGCTAAAAAAAGTCTAAAATCTAGTATAAGGGTAAACCCATCCTTGAAAGGAGGGATCTATCAACTTTGAATTCAAGGTCCTTTCGTGGGAATGAATAGTGGATCCTTACTAAATTGGTTACAAATTTATTTATTCTCTCCATTCTAAGTAAAAGTTAAGTTTTTTCAAGTAAAAAGAGAGCAAAGTAAAAAAAGCACTATTATTATTCTAAACTATATCTTATGGCTATATATTAATATAGGAGACCAAAGTATGTAAATAAACATACAATGGCTTCCAAAATTGAATGCATACTAATATCCATCTTCTTTGAAGATATAAAAGCAAAACGTTAAATTCTCATTTATGTTAATATGCATATAAATGAAAATATATTTCAAAAAATGTAACAGGTGTGCTAAAGAGTTCGCAGACTGACACATAGATGGCGCTACTAGTATTAAATCCAAATGAATTTTAGTTAGCCCTAACCTTCAAAAGACACGTGTATAAATTTGACAGCTGTTGCACTATTAGTATGGGAGTTATAGCATTTTTAGTGTTCATCACGTGCAGTCCACACGGCTGACTGTCGATTGGACTCCGGTGTGAAATGATGGAGCCATGTTTCATCCATAGTCACATATCGACGAAAAATTCGGGTTTATTGCGATTGAACAGCTTCAAACACTGCTTAGAATCATCAATTCGTTGTTGTTTTGGGTCGATTGTGAGCTCGCGCGTCACCCACTTTCAACAGAGCTTTCGCATATCCAAATATTCCTTCACGATATGTCCAACACGTTCCTCTGATATCTTTAGGATCTCAGCTATCTCAATCAACAACTTCACTTTACGGTTATCAGAAATTATTTTGGGGACTTTTTTATGTTTTCGTCGGTAATAGCCTCTTTGGGGCGTTCACTGCGTGCATCGTCCTCGGTGCTCATTTCGCCTCGTTTAAATTTAGTAAACCACTTCTCTACGGTTGATTTTCCTGGTGCAAAAGTCCGAATAATGTTTATCAAGCCAAGCCTTGGCTTTAATAGTATTTTTTTTTTTTTTTTTTGCCAAAAAGCAATGCTTTATTAACACGCGAAATTCCTTTTTATCCATTTTTTTCAAATTAAGAAAAGTTGCTTCACTAAAAATGCTATAACTCACATACTGATAGTGCAACAGCTGTCAAATTTATACAAATGTCTTTTGAAGGTTAGGACTAACTAAAAATAATATGGATTTAATACTAGAGCTCCATCTATGCGTCAGCCTACGAACCTTTCAGCCCACCTGTTACTAGGCAAAAACAAATCTGAGAAATTAATAAAATTTTTTTTTTAGAAAAAAATTTATGGCGATGCAACAAATTTTAACTCTTGTTTACTATAATAAACTCAAAACTGGCACTAAGGCTGATAAAAACTCTATTAAGGCTAAATGGGACAAATTTTTTGCGATTTTTCAAAACGCATCTGCATAAGTGTTAAATTGCATTTTACCGTATTTATATGTTAAATATTTTTTTAAATTTTTCAAATATTATTTTTTGAACATAGATACAATTATCTTTGTTTTTAAGAATGTTTACAAAGGTTTTACATCTTTTTAGTATGAATCAAATGTTAACGGTTTGTTTAAGGAACAGAAATACTTTTTACTGTCCGAATGCACATATTGGACGCATCCTCGCAATCCTGCATTTCATATTTATTGAAAATGTAGCAAAGTTATTTAAAATTTGGCAAAATCACAGAATAGGTCCACTGGGATTTGGCGTCAAAAATTATTTTCATCAAAATGCCCCAAGAAAGGGGTTGCGATTGTAAGTGAAAAGAATTGCAAACAGTACAAAAATCTGGGTTACCACATTTGGAGCCACAAAAAGTCACCAAATTCCAACGGACCCTATTTTGCGACTTGGCCAAATTTTTTTATAAAAATAATGTAACCTTACTAAGTTGATTAACTAATAATACAATAAATCTCATTTAAGTTATGATCAAAAGTTAATTATAACAGAAATTGTGTATTTATTAATGTTAATTTTATAAGTATTAATTTTTCAATTTGGTAAGTTGCCATGTCTATTATAAATGTTACGCTTTAAAATAATTTTCTATCTTAAATATTTCCTAAATTATGATAGAATACACATTTTATAACAAGGAAAGAATAAAATAATTGTTATACCGTTTCTGCTATGTTTTCATCTTCTCCAAGGGTCACATACGGCAATATTATCAAAATTAATATAATATTATTGAAATACGACATAATTATCATATATTTTTTATGTACAAACTCTTCTTAGTATGATAAAAGTAAAGAATGCATTTATTGTTATAAATTTAGCATTAAATGCAATAATATTCCATTTGCCATTGTTAGCAAAAATTATTATTGTATAACAGTGCAAATGACTAAAATTAAAATGATGTATAAATAAAATAATGAATTAAAAAGATAATAAAAATGGTGAATTAAAATAAAAATAAAATTTAAAATAAAATAAAATGATGTAAAATAAAATAAAATGATGTATTAAAAAAATTTTAAAAATAAATAAAAGGATGTATTAAATCATGCAAATAAAATAACATGATGTATTAAATCAAAATAAAATGATGCATAAAATAAAAAAATAAATGATGTATTAAAAAATAATAAAATAATGTATTATAATAAATCCTTGTCCATTATAAATCACGAAATTATATTTTTAATTAGTTTTAAATATGCGATTCGGAAAGACCTGATGAAAAGAGTATTGAACTCGGGGGTGCCGAGTTCGAAACCTATAAGCAAATCCTAATCAAAAGCTCTAGTTTGTACGCCGTAGATAGAGACGATAAATCCACAGGACGTTAGATCCGGAAAGATGAGAAGGACGGTAAAAACTTCCAAATCTCATTTATGATGATGCTTAAAAACAAGCAATATAAATTTTTTTTTTTAAAGTCAATTCCTATTTTTTTTTTTTCACTGTATTGCAGAAAGTCCTTTATAAATAATTTTCATTCATTTTTTTAAGTTTGTCTGGCGCCACATATTGGTAGATATATGCAACTTAAATCTAAAAAAAAAAAACAAAATTAATTAATTCAATTTAATTACAGAATTAATATTTGAAAAATTGTACTGACATCAGTATCATCCACTACAAGTTCAAAAAAATATAGTTGAACTTGAGTGGATGAATAAAAAGTATTTTATGAACGACTGAAAATTAACAAGATATATATAGGGAGAGTGTGAGCTAATAGAAGGAATTGAAAAACCCAACTCCTGTGGAATATTGAAGGTGGAGTGTAGCAACATTCCGTAGTGTATTCTATAGGTAACGTTGAATCCCCTACATATTTGGCATTCTGAAACATTGAAATTGAAACATCGAAAACATTGAAACATTGTTGTTTTCTAATGCCACGCACTTTGATCCAAGGCGAAACACCGCAGACAAAAGTGTGTGGCATTAGGAAAACGATGTTTTAAATACGTTCCGAAAATGTTTTTACGTTCAAATTCAACTTCATCATTCTTAAGAAAATATAAATGCTTTGTTATTTATAAAAATAAATGAGGGGAAAAATTAAGCTTTCCTGGAATAGCACAAATTAGCATTGTTGAATTAAAAACGCAAACGCTATATGTAACAGATATAAAAATACTATCTTTTTTAAAAGCAATATTTGATAGATATTAAGTCCTACTTCTTTGGACAGCAAATATATGGTTTTTAAATAGAAATCGGTAGTAGGTATAATCGCATGCTCTGTAGATGTCTGACTATGAATTCATCGTAAGAACTTTCGTAATAACCAACTTTTCAACAGCAGGTAATGTTATGTAGTGCTATTTTTATACACTACAGAACCCCCATCTCATAATAGCATATGCATTAATAGTTTTCTGAACAAAAGAGTTATTGATGATTGAAGGGTTATTGATTTTTCTTTCTGAATTTCCATCTTGGTCACCAAATTTCAAGCTATTTTACTTTGGTTTCAAAATATCGCAAAAACATTTTTATTATCATGATATCCTCATCAATTTGTTAAGAAGTTGAAAAATTAAATTCATATACATAGTCACAAAAAATTCCGACAATTAAGCTTCGAACTACAGGGAAATTCAGGTTTAGAATGTTGAGAACTATAGTAATAAGACTGCAGAAAATAATAAATGGAACATAGAACCTCTTGGGGAAGTTATGTATGATAACTGTTATAATATCATACGTGCTTCGTTTAGTAGTATTTTTAGAAATAATTTTTTCCAATACATAAATTCCCGAAAGACTTTTTACACTATCCAGAAGTTCAGAACATTTAAGTACAGTATTTTTCATTTTATAGCTTTTTCAAAGTGAAATTTTAATGCTGATCAGTGTGCAATACTTACATGTATTATATGAACGTTTAACATTATAATAACTTCAAGTCTATTAAGTTAAATGCTGTGTTTCAAAGAAATATAAATGTTTATTTATCACATATTTGTCTTCAATGAAGTAGGGTTTTATATCTGTCCCATATTGCTCTTCAAAGAAGTAGGGCTTTATATCTATCACATATGTTGTTGTTTTCTTATCCCACTTGGCTGACCAAGCCCACGAGCCCGTACGTACTCATGATTGAAGGGGAAGGAAGCAGCTTCTGTTGTGATGGAGCACCTGTAGGTAGAAGTCTGACTTTGGCTGCGTGACGCTCTTACAGTCATAAGAGATCGGGACCCACGGTTTAAAGTGGATTCCGAACCCCTACAAACATCCATGGCACCGCCGGGAATCGAACCCGAAACCTGTGACACCGAGCACCAGAGCGCTAGACACACGGCCATTCAGGTCCCAAATGTGTGAATGCCAACAGACGCGGTGTTCCCAGGTGGTCGCCCACCCAAGTACTGACCGCGCCCAATGATGCTTGACTTCGGTGATCTAACGAGAA
Source organism: Caerostris extrusa (assembly GCA_021605095.1). Taxonomy (NCBI): domain Eukaryota; kingdom Metazoa; phylum Arthropoda; class Arachnida; order Araneae; family Araneidae; genus Caerostris; species Caerostris extrusa. Next base: position 83,693 of record BPLR01003968.1, on the reverse strand, counting down.
CCGGTATATTCAGCATGGTATGGCCGTTGGCTATCACATATTGTTTACATATAAGTATAGCTTGATATTAATCACCAATAGCTCTGCAAATAAGGAATTTAATATGAATCCATCACACCATTTATTGTTAATATCGCTGATAATATTTTTAATGACGAATTTTCAAAAAGTTATTTTGAAACATATTAATGTCAAAGAGGATAATTACTCAATTGTTTTTTATTTCAGTTACCCCCATATGTAGTTGTAAAGAACTCAAGTGTTTCATCAGTCATAAGTGGATTTATGCCTCATATTGTCAAGTCTGTGGCCAAGTGGATGAATATAACGTAAGAATTATATATTAATATTACTCAGTATAGATCATTTTAATAACAACTGTAATTTTTTTATAGCAAAGCAAATTGAAACTGTGGCCGAAAACCAATGAGATAAATAGTAATAGTAGCATTTGTTGATAAGAAATTGACAGCTGTCAATAATTTTAATATGAATTCCCATTCTGAAAAATTATGGAATAATCATTTGACTTTGCTGGTCTTTTTTAAGTCTTTTTAATTTATTAATCGAAATTAATCAGTGAGGGAATTTATTTTTATTTGTTATAAATTTTTTTTTCAATTGGTAGTTTAAAATAATGCAATTCTTTCTTTATATAGCTATAATAGATTTAGAGACATTTATCTATTACACAACAAGAATCTATTAAAAAGCAAATATTTTTAACACTGAAATTCACAAATATTTTATGAGATGCTTTGATGTTATTGTATTAAAAGAATTTTATTACAATGTTATTATATTAGAAGAATTTTTAAAAACTCATTCAATTTGTTTTATCCTGATTATATTGTTTTCCTTGATCATGATAAATAATTAAAATATTATACACTGAAGTGACAAAAGTCATGGGATACCTCTTAATATCGTGTCGGCCCTCCTTTCGCCCGGCGAAGTGCAGCAACTCGACGTGGCATGGACTCAACAAGTCGTTGGAAGTCTTCTGCAGGAATATTGAGCCATGCTGTCTCGATAGACGTCCATAATTGTGAAAGCGTTGATGGTGCAGGATTTTGGGCACGAACAGACCTCTCGATGATGTCCCATAAATGCTCGAAGGGATTCATGTCGGGCGATCTAGGTGGCCAGATCATTCGTTGGAATTGTCCAGAATGTTCTTCAAACCAATCGCGAACAGTTGTGGCCCGGTGACATGGCGCATTGTCATCCATAAAAATCCCATCGTTGTTTGGGTACATGAAGTCCATAAATGGCTGCAAGTGATCTCCAAGTAGCTGAACATAAGCATTTCCAGTCAATGTTCGGTCCAGTTGCACCAGAGGACCAAGTCCATGCCATGAAAAAACAGCCCACACCATTACGGAGCCACCACCAGCTTGAACGGTGCATTGCTGACAGTTTGGGTCCATGGCTTCGTGGGTCTGCGCCACACTCGAACCCTACCATCAGCTCTTACCAACTGAATTCGTGACTCCTCGGACCAGGCCACGGTTTTCCATTCATCTAGGGACCAACCGATATGCTCACGTGCCCACGAGAGTCGCTGCAAGCGATGTCGTTCTGTCAGTAAAGGCACTCTAGTCGGTCTTCTGCTGGAATAGCCCAAGAAAGCCAAATTTCTCCGCACAGTTCTAACAGACAAGTCCCTTGTACGTCCCACATTGATTTCTGCGGTTATTTGACGCAGTGTTGCTTGTCTGTTAGAATTTACGACTCTTTGCAGACGTCGCCAGTCTCGGTCGTTAAGTGCAGGCGGTCGACCACTGCGCTGTCCATGGTGGGATGTTATGCCTGAAATTTCATACCTCGGCACACTCTTGACACAGTGGATCTGGGAATGTTGAATTCCCTAACGATTTCCGAAATGGCATGACTCATGCGTCTAGCTCCAACTAACATTCCGCGTTCAAAGTCTGTTAATTCCCGTCGTGCGGTCATCATCACGTCAAAACCTCTTCACATGAATAACTTGAACAGAAATGAAAGCTCTGCGAAAGCACTTCGCATTTATACCTGTTCTACGCGATGCTACTGCTATCTGAAAATTTGCATATTGCTATCCCATGACTTTTTGTCACTTCAGTGTATATGATATGCAGCCTTATCACTAGATAACTGTAATAATATTTATTACATATTGTATTCAAAGATGTAGGGTTTTTATATCTGTCATATATTGCTCAAAAAAAGAAGTAGAGCTTGATATCTATCGCATATTGCTCTTCAAAGAAGTATAACTTCCTATGAATCTTCAATAGCTCTACAAGTAAGGAATTTAATATGAATCAATCACACCTTTATTGTTAATATCACTAATGACATTTTTAATGATGAATTTTAAATTAAAAAAATTGTTTTGAAACACATAAGCCTCAAAGAGGGAAATTACTCAATTTTTGTTTATTTCACTTACCCCTGAATTTACATTCGTTTGTTTGGCTTTGCTTTCCATTTGATTTCAAAAGAAATCTTTGACATTTGAAAAAAAATGTCTATATTTCATTCTATTAAATTTTTGTAAATTAAGAAAACAATATTTCATAATGGTGACTAACAATGTACAATCCGATGTTAACTATTGAAAAACAGCATGCAATCCATTTATCTATGTACTGAATACCCAATCATCTTTACAGCCTGTCTTTTATCAAAGAACCGGAGGATAACTACGGATCGTGGGTGAATAATACTTGGAATGGAATGGTTGGTATGTTGTACAGAAATGTAAGTTCTCAATTTACTTAAATTAAATTGTATATATTATTTACCAACATTAAAAAATGGAATCAAATTGTTTAATAAGTGCATGTTTTTTGATATTTTTATGTGTGGCACTATCTAAAGCTTAACTGAAAACGTTTGAAAAAATGTATCTACACTGCACGACTACATGTAGTATTCCATTACACACGGATAAACTATATAAAATTTAAAAATTTAATGAATAAATCACAGTAATTGTTTGTAAAAAATACTTTAATCACATTTTCAGATTTTTAAACATTGCACGAATTAAATGGGTTGAAAAATTGAAATTTACATTAATATTTGAAAATTTACAAGAAGGGTGCATAAAGTAGCAGAATCTAAGCAGAATGATTTTTATTGCATTCAGTATGGTATATATTTTTATTTTATGTAAAAACTTTTTTATGTATATTATCCGATTCATTCATGTATTTATACAAAAGTTTGCAAAAATTAAAAAAAAAAAAAAAAATCAGAAGTTACTATTCATTGAATTAACGAAATTTGATAAAAATAGGGTTTCAAAAAAATTAAGCACAAATAAAGAATAATAAACTTAAGTGACATAAACGAAAAACAACCGACTAATTTTCTTTTTTAAAATACGCAAAACTGAAACAAACCAAAAGCATATATTATGAAAAGAAATTACTTAAATATATATTCTGAATAAATTTGTTTCTTTTTACTTTATCTTTTCTATTTGATATTTGCAATTCTTTTAAAAAATAAAAAGTTAAAAATTATGCATTTGCTTCCAGGAAGTTGATCTGATCTTAAATCCCATCATGCCAAAGGACAAAATTTTAGAATTTGCATATTTCACCAATCCTGTAACCGTCGATGCTTATACAATATTATCTGGCAAAGAAAGTATGGAACCAGGTCTATTTCTGTACTTCAAAGTATTAGATACATCGGTAAAAATTTTTTAAAAATTTGCATAGTTTAAACTTTTGCCAGAAATTATTAAATTATTTTGATTCCCATTGTTGTAAAAGTTAAGCTTTTTTTCCTTTAAAGGTACTAGTATTTAAATCTTTTAAAAGAAGTACAATCATATAAATTTTTACTATTTTCTGAATGACTAAACGTATGGAAGATGCAGAAAAATAGGCTCATTGTAGAATAAGAATTTGACAATAAAACAACAGATATATAGTCAATTCAGTGTTATCAATAGGAGGTTATTTAGCCATATCAGTTCCGTGTTTCGTTAATTCAATTATAAAATTATAAAGCAGAAGATCATTGCCATTCAAATAATGAGTTTATCAACACAAGCACATCCAAATTTTCTGCCCGGTACCATTCTATTGCTTATGAATGTATTCTTATGAAGCATTCTATCGCTTATTTCGCAATGAGAACAACATTATTTGTGGTTACATATTTTTCTGAATAAACAAAGTTCATTCAGAAAAAAATAGTTCTCATTCAGTTTTATTTCTCCTGAATAAACAAATTCTCCAAAGGTCATACACATCGTAAATTTATTGTAAATTATTGTACAAATTATTAAGCTTAATGTAAATAAACTTATTGAGGAGTAAGGCTGGTTTGCTTCATGTTGAAGGCAAACCATCGTGGTACACATGTGATGGTGGCACTTACTTTGTGCCACTATGATTCGGCCCAGCACTCAAGAAAGGGTGTATCCACCTTCAGTTAGAATTCAAAGGAAAGACATTTTCATTTATATATTTATCTCTTCTCAGTATAGCCCTCTCTATATCACGAACTTGCGTAGATAAGGTAGATTTGGTTAGGTAGAAATCATATAAGGTAGATTTGGTTCGGATTTGCTTATCGGTTTGAATTGCATCTGTTCCTAAATCCCTCCATCTTTTCCATCAGGAAACTTAAGTCCTATATTTTAAAAATAAACTTGTACGATTTTTAAAATGTAATAATAACGAGGTCATTTTTTCATAATATTTTTTATATATAATTAAAAGATATCGTTAAAAGTGCATATTCTAACTTTTAATGTAATTTTCACAGGTGTGGATCCTTATGATCTTAGCAGCGATTATAATAGGCCTGACGTCTACTGCAATATACAGAAATGTGATCAAGTCTAAACATTTTTCATGGATTCGAACTGCACGCCAGTATTGGTGGCATTTGTTATCGTACGCTCTAAAGCAAAGTGAGTTAATTGATATTTCTTTGATTAAATAAATCATAATAGAATTAAATGATAATTGTTTATATCTTAAGCTTGTTATTATCATAAATACAATGCAATTTTTGCTATCCTCATCAAAGACGAGTTTCTAAATTTTTTTTTCTGATTAGATTTTATTCATTTTATATTGATATAAATTTAACAAACCACAAAATTTGAAAATGCAATAAATATACAAAACTGTTTACATGCAGAGCCATTGAGTTAAGATAAATAAATTATGCATAAAATAAGAGCTACCAGAATTTTTTTTGTGTAATATGTCAATGTTACATAGTTTATGTCATGATATCATGGAGGAATTTTGAGTTTCATTTGGAATTAACTATTTCATTTCTTCTATAAGAAAATGATCATGTACACTGAAGTGACAAAAGTCATGGGATACCTCTTAATATCGTGTCGGCCCTCCTTTCGCCCGGCGAAGTGCAGCAACTCGACGTGGCATGGACTCAACAAGTCGTTGGAAGTCTTCTGCAGGAATATTGAGCCATGCTGTCTCGATAGACGTCCATAATTGTGAAAGCGTTGATGGTGCAGGATTTTTGGGCACGAACAGACCTCTCAATGATGTCCCATAAATGCTCTAAGGGATTCTTGTCGGGCGATCTAGGTGGCCATATCATTCGTTGAATTGTCCAGAATGTTCTTCAAACCAATCGCGAACAGTTGTGGCCCGGTGACATGGCGCATTGTCATCCATAAAAATCCCATCGTTGCTTGGGTACATGAAGTACATGAATGGTTGCTAGTGATCTCCAAGTAGCTGAACATAAGCATTTCCAGTCAATGTTAGGTCCAGTCGCACCAGAGGACCAAGTCCATGCTATGAAAAACAGCCCACACCATTACGGAGCCACCACCAGCTTGAACAGTGCCTTGCTGACAGTTTGGGTCCATGGCTTCATGGGGTCTGCGTCACACTCGAACCCTACCATCAGCTCTTACCAACTGAAATCGTGACTCATCGGACCAGGTCACGGTTTTCCATTCATCTAGGGAACAACCGATATGCTCACGTGCCCACGAGTCGCTGCAAGCGATGTCGTTCTGTCAGTAAAGGCACTCGAGTCGGTCTTATGCTGGAATAGACCAAGAAAGCCAAATTTCTCCGCACAGTTCTAACAGACCAGTCCCTTGTACGTCCCACATTGATTTCTGCGGTTATTTGACGCAGTGTTGCTTGTCGGTTAGAATTTACGACTCTTTGTAGACGTCGCCGGTCTCGGTCGTTAAGTGCAGGCGGTCGACCACTGCGCTGTCCATGGTGGGATGTTATGCCTGAAATTTCATACTCTCGGCACACTCTTGACACAGTGGATCTGGGAATGTTGGATTCCCTAACGATTTCCGAAATGGCATGACCCATGCGTCTAGCTCTAACTAACATTCCGCGTTCAAAGTCTGTTAATTCCCGTCGTGCGGTCATCATCACGTCAAAACCTCTTCACATGAATAACTTGAACGGAAATGAAAGCTCTGCGAAAGCACTGGGCATTTATACCTGTTCTACACGATGCTACTGCCATCTGAAAATTTGCATATTGCTATCCCATGACTTTTGTCACTTCAGTGTACAGTCTAATGCAACAATATTTACAAAAGTAATATTACTGAGTATAATAATATGTTAGTAATGCTAATATATGGAAGGTTTCTATTATTATTGTTATGGCATTTAGTAGTGAATAGCCAGTTCTCCAACAGACTATTCATATGCGAAACGTGACATAGAAAAGTTTCAAATCAATAAAATCATTTAAATATATAATAATAATTTGATGTTAACGTTAATTTGAATATATAATAATTTGAGATTTAAATATTTCTGATGTAAAAATAATAATTTAACCATTATATTAAAGTAATTTTTATAGTAAATTATCAAATTTTAATAATATGATTTTTTTTTTTTTGTAATTTTCTGTTTTGTTTTTTGTTTTAAGAGGTTTTTACGTTTTAAGAATTTAAAAGAGATTCATTGATATATTTTTAGATTATTTTGCAAATAATCTCGACATCGTCTATTTTTAGGGTCAACAGAAAAGTATCTTCTGCGAAAAAATAAAACGCATCTGGCATTTTCTTACCGCTGTTATTTACGATCTGGATTCTTGGCATAGGGCTCATCATGAGTACGTTTCAGAGCCTTTTGGTGTCCAAACTAACAATACGAAAGGCCCACGCTTTCGTTGACACCATGACTGAATTTGTAGAAACAAAGTCAACAGTAGGAATTGCACCAATGGAAATACAATTAGGAGATGTACTTGAGGTAAATTTCACGTTTTGTATTTTGTTATGATAAGCGGGCTGGTTAAATTTCCCTGTATATATTTTTAAAAAAGACATAGTTTACTTCAAAATTCAACTTTGATTTAATAGTCTTTTTTATATATTTTTTAATTATTTTATTTTTATTTGCATATTTAATTTTTTTATTTCTTTAGATATTTTATTTGTTATTTTATTGAATTTAATTTAGAATATTTATTTATATTTTAATAATGGGGGCTGAATACAGAGTGACTATCATGACCGGTGGCATGAATGTTTGTAGTGGTTCGGTATTCACTTTAAGCCGTAGTTCCCGATCTACTATGACTACAGAGAAAAGGCTGACAACCCTACCCTGTAAAAATCAGCGTCACGGAGTCAAGCTAGACTTTTATCTAAGGGTGCTCCATCACAATAGAAGCTATCCCTTACCTTCCCGTCCTTCCACTTGTGTTCTTGGACTTGTTCTAGATGTTGTTGTTTACCAAATGGGATAATAAATAACAAATTCTAATAATCGAACAACAAACAAAACAATAATCAAGAAATGCACCGATCAATTGGAAATACAATTGCAGAATTGCTGAGAAAAAATCATCAAAGCAGGAAGGGATTTACTATCGGTTTTGAAAAACTTACATGTCACTGAATAGACCAAAATATGGCATTTGTTTTCCTAAATATGGGCCAAACAAAATAGCCGTTTTCAGATTCGAAAAAAGGCCAATCATCCCAACAAAACTCCTAAATCGAAAAACAACTAAACAAACAAATAAGAAGTAAAACATTCATTAATTAAAAATAAATATTTACAACACTATAGACTGCAATCTTTTGTAACGTTAAAGACTCCAATCTTTTAATTCAACTGCAAAATAATTTGCTGTTATATAATATCGAAATTGAAACACAAAGAAAGAAAAGTCATAAAACAATGAAATTAACAGGATCAATTGTGAATGGTCACTCTATGATGAAATACAGGTTTTTATACGTCTTGACATGCTATCAAAAAAGATTCTGATGGCCATAATAAGTTTAGACAAGTAGGCAATTTAGTGTAGCATGAGCAATGTGAAACCTGGAAAAAGGGCTGCAAGTTATCTCCGAGATATGGCTGTATTGTTGGGCACAATAAAGAAATCAATCTAAAGCCGAGCGATTAGTGTAATCAAAATGAAAACTCTGCCTATTATACATTATACCACTTCACCCCATAATTTTAGATGTAAAGCTGGTGTGACGCTCTCTATTAAAAAGAACTGTTCATGTCGAGCCTCGTGGTCCCCAGACCAATATCCGACCATAAGTGCGTCAGAAGTAAATGCAAGATTTTATACTATTTCTTCATTCTAAACTCCAATTCCGGCCTGTTCTACCCCATGCTAGCTTTTGAATATGGTATCGCCAGTTTAACAGAACAACAATAGGTGGACATCTAACTTATGGTCTAATTTCATGCAAACACCTTCTGATTGTATGTGTGAATACCTTTGGATGGTCTAGAACTGTAAATCATCTAATTTCGTTCGCAGTAATGAAGAGATCATACGAGCCAACCTTTTAATGAGACAATCCGTTTGTGTGGTTTGCCTTTGTACACTTCTTTCTGCGATTTGACGTGATTGCCATTGTCACAACCACTAGGACGACTTTTTTGGACAGTACTGACATCCTGATTAACTACTAGTGTGATCTGCCAGAGCAATAAGCCAACGTCTCTCGGCTCAGATATTTTGGTCTTCTCAAAGTGTGACAAGCTCACACGTGGTGAAACGAGAAGGATTGTATAAATTTTCACAATGCTTTTTCTAAAATTCAAAGTTTCAATCTTTGTTAAAAGGTAGATTTTGATCAGTCTTCTGTACCACTGTACCTCTAATTCGTTCTATAGATAAGAATTAAGTAAACTTTGATCATTTGTATGATCAATCCTGCAATTTGCATAATCTACCATTTTTCTTTCCTAACTATTGCAATTACAATGTTGAGAAATATATGTATATGTTTTCACTCAATTAAGTGTACGAATTTGACATTTTCAAGATAACTGCACTTTAATGACTTCCATTTATTTTTGTGAATATTAAAGTAGATAGCATTTCATTTTGCACCAAGATTGCATGGGATACTGAAAAGTAATTTGTTCTATTTATAGTTTAAAACGATTGATTGCCCTGATAAATACTTGGAATTTTCAAGAATTTATAGTTTATACACAGACATTAATAACAGTGTCATTACTTCTGACATACATTGACGCATTTCGAAAATATTTATCTCATTTAACTGTTGTTGTTATGAATCAGCATAATATCACGCTAAAACATTATTTAACAAAAATATCATTTAGGTTTTCTTATACATGTACATTATTATTAATTTTTTTTTTATTTAATTAAAATTAGATCATGTTCTATGTTTTGATGTTTCCATCAAAAAAGATACGTCTATCATATGATATATCATTATTTTCACATTTTTGGCAAAGTATATATAGTAGCAAGCTACTATCTGATATGTTTAGTTACAAAACCCTGAAAACAAGCCTAAAGCTAAATATAAATTGATCAAAAGGACTTTTTGTCAGTATTTGAGTATTATAGCTATTCATTAGAATGTGATGTATACAATGTTATATAAGATAAAGATGTGATGTGATAAGATAAAGATGCGGGTACTTACATATTAATGCCACCGCAGCAGAAGTTGCGCTAATGCGCGCGCCAATAAAGAGCTGCCAATGCGGCAAAACAGAGACTGTTTTGAATCAATGTTAAACTCTATATCGGCCCATTTTCCACCGAAATCCGATTGACTTCTTTGTTTTTAAATAAAGTGTTTTGAATTTTGAAAGTGTTTTGATTTTAAATAAAACGTTCTATATATTTTATGATTTGTCACAAAAATGTTAAGTGTAGATTGGCGCCACTTAAAAACCGCCAAATCTATAGCTGCGGTGGCGTTAATACGTAAGTACCAAGATGCGCTACCAATAAAGATGTGATGTATACCATGCTATATTATCATATAAACCAGATTTGAACATGTTATCATATAAATCAGATTTGAACATGTTATCATATAAGCCAATATATTAAATAAATAAACATATTTCTATGTATCTGTGAAAAATATAAGGTCCACCTTTTCAAATTTCTCAACACAATATACAGAACCTAACAGTTCTTCAGAGCAACGCATGCAAGTAAATTCAATCGAGAGTGTTAGGAGGAGCCTCTTATCCATACTTACTATCAAATAAGGAGATTAACGAAAATGAAGATTAATAGATCATGGCGTGATTGACTTTTCCATGGTGTACTTACATGGGCATGTAAGCAAAGCGACAAGCTCCATACAAATCATGGTAGAATAACTAAGGTGGTTACTGAAGTATACACCTGTCATATGACGAGCATGTTGAAGTCAAACTGGCAGGCATTCTTCCTTCCCTAATTTATTACTACACTGCGATTTCACGTAATATGTGTTCTCCACAGATATAGAATTTTTTTATTTATGATAATTGTGTTAAGCAGTTTTTCTAAAGGTGTAACTAACTACAGCAAAATATTAGTTAAATGTTGCAAGAATAACAAATTTGATTCAGGCTTGGCGATATTTTTGCTTTTGCTGCTTTTTTGGCATATATGTAGAAAATTTGGCATATATTCGCCAAATATTGCAACATTACCACATTGGATTCTGGTTTGGCGATATTTTTGCTGCTTTTGACATGTATTTGGCATATATATAGAAAATTTGGCATATATTCGCCAAATATTGCAACTTTACCAAATTGGATTCTGGTTTGGCGATATTTTTACTGCTTTTGGCATGTATTTGGCATATATATAGAAAAAATTTGTCATATATTTTCTGAATAAAATCACTCTGAACAATTAGCCAAATAAATTAAAAAATGTGAAGAACATACGCGTGTTATAAATAAAAAATATATTATTTACATCTTTCCAAAACAATTTTGTATAGTATTATGTCTAATCCAAGTTTTAAATTTCATACTAGAATTCCGGGATACCCTTGTATGAGGCAGCTTGGAAGAAAATTAAGAACAATTTGATGCCAGGGAGATCAGTATTTGCAACTAAGACCATAGAAAAGTACAAACTGGGAAATTTTGCATATTTCATGGATACATCGTTCTCAGAAATAGATTGAATGATTATTACAGAGAACACGCTTCTTGTCAACTCCACCTTTCAGAGAGACATTTCTATCCTCTATCTCTGCATATACCTTTAAAGAAGGATCTGCCTGAATCGTTTTTAGATGCCTTTAATTTAGGGTAAGTTATTCAAAGAATAACATTTTTTTAAAATATGTTATAGGAGAATACTTTATTAGCTTTAAAAATATTAAAAATGCTTTTATTTTTAAGGTAATTTAATAAATTATAACATAAATTATACTACATTAATTTATTTATAAAAAATACCATTATTTGGAATATCATGCCAGTTAGATTCAACCTTTCGCAGTAAGAGGAAATTAATGAAACTTTTCAAAGACAGAGAAATGCTATGAAGTACTCAGATGTTGATAGTAAATGATATTGAAAGACGATGTTTAAAGACATTTCTTGATGTTTAAATTAAACTCAAACTTTAAAACACTTCTGTACTTTCATTTAGTATTATTTTTAATTTTTCGCAAACCTTATTAGTAGATCACATTTAATTTTTCATTTAAAATGTCAGTTTCAAATACAAATATGGTTTATACCTAATTTAGATTATAATTTATATTAGTTATAATTTATAATACTGTTGTCAATACAGTTTTAGTATGTCATTGTATTCAAATACATAGACCATAATGGCGTGATTGACCATGGGACTGTTGCGCCAATGAAGAAGAAGAAAAAAGAAAAAGTGCTTTTTAAATTGTTATATAGAGAAAATTGTTGCAATGCAATGAAAATTGGCGCTAAGCGTTGAGCAAAAGGCGTTGCCAATTTAAAATGTTATAAATAATAGTTTATAACGTTGCACACATGTAACCTCAATTCTTCTACTCATTTTGGTACTTCCTAAATGGAAATCAAAAAAATAAAAATTTCTGATCACATCATAAAGCGAGATTTCTGGTTTTAAATATTTATTGAAAAACAATTTACGACAAAACATGTCTTATGATAATTTAAAATGTACAATGTAAATTACAACAGTCACGCGAATCTTTTCACAATTTCGAATAAGCTCCACATACCTTTTGTGGAACTAGATTCTAATACTTCTACCAATAATAACGCTTTACGTCTTTAATGAATACTAAATAAAGTATGTATAGAAATTATATATGTTCTGGAATTTTATTTATTTATTATTATTTTATTGCTGTATTTAATAGTTTGAAGTTATTACTTTATTTTCCAGAATCACTCGTATGGTGGATGCGGACATATCAGGCAGATCTCTAAAAGCCTCTGTCGAAGTTGCAAATCTCTGCATAAGTCACACAGAGACGCAATTGAAATCATTAGGGCTCAATAACATATACGGAGTTCTCTTGATGTGGGCGGGAGGTGTACTGCTTGGTGGTATGGTACTCGCGTTCGAAATCATAATCAATGGATTCAAAGTACTAAACAAAAAATATCACTGATTCATTTTCAGGTGAATTCAAATTACGATAAAGTATATTTTAGGAGAAAATGTTCAGTAGTTTATGTTTTGCGGATTTCTGCCATATTTAGTAAAGATTATATTTTATTACAAATGTATTTTTAATAACGTTACTTTAAGAACTATTTTTTGAAGTATTCATTATAAATATTTTATATAGTTAAAAAGTTGAACACGAGTTAAAGTATTCGCACTGATAAAATTTTGAATATTTTCTTTTTTTTTTGAGGATTGGAAGAAATGTTGATTATTTTTAAAATTTCTAAAGAAAATGTTAAAAAAAAAAAAAAAAATGTTGCATACTAAAAATCTACAACCAAAATTATTGTACGCAAGTAATAAAATATGAATTTTAATGTATATACTGAAATTGTTTTTCAAAAATAAATATACAGTTTTCTTTCTCTCTCTCTCTGTCTCTGTCTATTTTTAAAGTCTTAATGGTGTTCAGCATTCACGGGTTTCGGCTAAACGCATCAAGTGTGAACGAATTTTTTGTTATTCTCTTACGTTCTACGGTGTAATAAGTATAGACAATGTGGCCTTTGTAAGAAACGTTTGAAAATGATTTAATCAAACCCTATCTGCTATCTTTAACATCATAAATAGCATAATCAAAATTTAACACATGATTTAATAAAAACTAAACTGCGTAGAGTTTGTCCTCTTAATGGTAAACAAGTAATATATATAAAAAAAAAATTAAAGTCAATTCCTATTTTTTTCACTTTATTGCAGAAAGTAGATTTATAAATAATTTTCATTCATTTTTTAAGTTTATCTGGCGCCATCTATTAGTAGATATATGCAACTTAAATCTAAAAAAAATAATATTAATTAATTAAATTTAATTAATGAATTAATATTTGAAAAAACTGCATTAACATCAAGTGTCATCCACTGCAAGTTAAAAAAAAAATGTATTTGAACTTGAATGGATGAATAAAAAGTATTTTATGAACGATTGAAAATTTGAACAAGATATATATAGAAAGAGTGTGAGCTAATAGAAGAAATTGAAATAAGCACGAGTTTCGTAAATGATAACTTAAGTTGATTAAGTTGAGTGATAATACCTTATTATTTACGAAACTTGATTATTAACACTGAACTTAGCTGAACTTAACGACACGCGATTAAGTTGAGTAAGTTAAGTTGACTTGACGTGACACTGAGACTTATGCTCGCGTTAGCTGCTTTATCTCAATTTATCCAATTACTCTTGAGAAGAAATCAGAAAAAGAAATAAGAAAGATACAAATCAAACAAATAAAAACACAAATAATACAAATAGAAAAAGATTTTCAGATAATCAATGGACTTTAACTGATTCCGAAAGTATTAATGAAGAAGCACCGAAATGTGGTATCGTGCAGAACTTCTGCCACTAAATAATACAAAAAGGTTAGCACACACGCAAAACTACGTAATTTTTCGTAGAAAATTAATTAGAGATATAGTTTGTTAATAAGGTTTGTTGTTCATGTCAAATAACCAAGAATAGGATAGGACTTTATATCCAAAAAGCCTGTTTTAGCTTTTCTCTTTGTATTAAGTTGAGTGTTAATAATCGAGTTTCGTAAATGATAAGTTAAGTTGAGTAAGTTGAGTTTAATAATAGAGTTTCGTAAATGATAAGTTGAGTGTTAATAATCGAGTTTCGTAAATGATAAGCTGAGTGTTAATAATCGAGTTTCGTAAATGATAAGTTGAGTGTTAATAATCGAGTTTCGTAAATGATAAGTTGAGTGTTCCAATAACAGAATCGTCAATAGTCAATTGAATTAATTCACCAATCCCTAACTGATATATGGTATCACATTTGAATAATATTACTTTGAGAAATAAATCATATTACATAATCACCATTACCGTAATAAAATCACAGAATAGAACTATTATAAAGATTGGAATTTCTCAATATTCTGTTCTAAAAACATGGATAGACGGAAACTTTGTTTATTTCTTAAAATCCACTTAATTCGCTCTTAAATTTCTTTTACATGTCAGTTACGGATCCGAATAACATAGCGTTTTATCACCACATAAATATTTGATGACGAAAACAGATCTATTTTTCTTCTTATTTACAAATATACTTTATTCGAACGTCGCATATTTATATACTACGAGAAATAATGATTACATCGAGAAAGTTTTTATGGACGCATATGTTTATAAATAAACGAAAATGAAAAGCGTAACAGGGCAATGTATGTTTTATGATACTAATTTTATTTTGCCATGTCACGCAACACATGAAAAAGAACATCGCCTACGATTTTTGAATGCACAAATGCTTTTTTATTCCCGAAATATTCAATAATAGCCCTACTTAAAGTAGTTATTTCCCCCAATTCCATATTTCTGGGAAATTTCTAAATGTAGGCACTTTAGTGGAATGATTACATAGCTACAACTCCAGATCAACTTCACCTAAAAACATATTTTTTAGACGTAATACCGCCATCAATCATTAATGATAGACACCTTAGGTAATTGACGCGCTGTCATCTGTTAATATGCGACACCAGGTAAATTAGAGTGCATATTTCATACCATGAATGAGTATCGAATTAGATACTTGACTTTTGGTGATGCGGTAACAATGTTAGGAGGAGAAAATATTTTATCAGCAGTTATAAGAGTAGCGACAATGAATGAGGTATACAACCTACGAGTGGCTTATTCAAATGTAAGTAAATGAAATAAAATATTGTTTTGTATAACAATACAATAAATTTTATTACATTTAGATAGCATCTTTGCCCCAAATTTATAAAATCAAAAAAAAAAAAAAAAAACTATTCCGATAAATTTCATGTATAAAAAAATCCAATTAAAAATTTCTTAAAGAAAACATTTAATAAGATAAAATAACTGTAGTTGTAATAATGATATTTTAGATGTTTATTAATTAATTTCAATGTATTTTATAGAATATATACTAATATTAGGAATGGTAATTTAATGAGAGTAAGATTATTATTTCTGAAAGAATTAAAAGTGCTTTTAATTGTCCAGCATTTATAAAATTAAAATAACAATTTCGACAAATTTCATGTCAAAAAATGACCAATTAGAAATTTCTTAAATAAATTATTTCTAGATTTGATAAAATAAAATAACTGTAGTTGTACAAATGATATTTTAGATATTTATTAAGTAATTTCAATGTATTTCAGAAAATATATACTAATATTAGGAATGGTAATTAATATAATTGAAGTAAAGCCATTATTTCTGAAAAATTAAAAATGCTTTTAATAATAACATGAAAATGTAATGATATTAAATTAATAATTTAATAACTGCATCGATGTTATTTAAGATATTTACTTTTTAAATTTAATGTATATTAAATAAACTATATCAGGAAAAATTAATTAATGTAATCAAAATTTGCTCATAAATAACGTCAGTAGTAATGCTATCAATTAATCATAATTAACCGAATAAATAATTTAACTGGAAATCTTTCATGAACTTTTTTTTTAACTAAATATTTGTTATGTAACTATTGAAAAAAATCATCAAGGGGAGATGATGTGTTAAATATTAAAAATAATAATAAACACAATCATGTCTTCTAATTGAAAAGAACAAATTTAAAACAGTTCATAAATTTGTAAATATTATTTTGTATTAATGTGTTCAAAACCTGTTCTATAAATAAGGTCCAGTAATAACATGTTCAATTAATCAGATTAACAGAGAGAATTAAAGATTAAATAATTTAAATGGAAATTTTCATTAACTTTTGGTGCATTTATTAACTAAATATTTGTTATGTAAATATCATAAAATCATGAAGGGGGAGATTATTTTTTTTTAATGTTTATCACATAAACACAATTACGTCTTTTAATTGAAAAGAAACAGATTTCAAAATTTTAGTTCATAATTTTAAGTATTTTTTTTTTTTTTTTTTTGTATCTCTGTGATCAAAATTTGCCTCTATAAATAAAAATCCAGTAATCAATTTATCAGACTAACAGAGAGAATTAGAGATTAAATAATTTAACTGGAAATCTTTCATTAACTTTTTTCATACATTTATTAGTTAAGTACTTATTATGTAAATATTGCAAAATCATAAAGGGAAGATTGTTTTTTAATGCTTATTAAAATTTATCACATAAAATCAATAATATATTTTAATTGAAAAGGACAGATTAAAAATTTAGTTCATAATTTTTAAATTGTTCCTTGCTAACTCAGCTGCCAGATGATTTAGCGCTAGATTAGAATCCTAGAGATGACGATGTTTGTTAGCGGTTCGAAATCCATTTTAAATTGTTGGTTCAGGTCTAATTTTAAATTCAGACACAACAGCCTCATGGTGGGCCAAGGCGTCTGCCTACTGGCAGATTTCGGGATAGGGGGTGTTTTTATAGCGTAGGGCTGTCTATACAGTCATATTAGACCGGGGCCTACTGTTTAAAGTGGATTCCGAACCACTACAAGCATCCAAAGCATGGCCGGGACTCGAACCCGAAAACCTGTGACACCGAGTGCCAGAGCGTTAATCCTTTGGCCATCAGGCTTAATTAGCCTTAATGTGCAAAAAAATGACCGTAGAGCGAAAAACCAATCCATGTTAAAAGGCATTTTTATTCTATTTATTTTATTAGTGTAATCAAGATTAAGGGTGTCTTAATGAAGATAAAAGCATTTTTCTATAGAAATAATTTTTTCAAATAAAAATAAACAATAATTTAATTGAGTTTTTCTTCAGCTTCCACCATTTGTAATCGCCAAAACAGTAACGAAAGTCCAATGGTTGATGGTTTTATGCATTATATAGTAAATGCAGTAGCAAGTAAACTGAATTTGAAGTAAGTACTTTATTACACATATTAGTAAACTTATTAACAGGATGTATGGTCAGGATACATGCTTAATATACTATATTTTTATAACATGATCCATTTAAAATACTACCATGTAACGTAATCAATATTTTATATTAAATCACAGCAAAAAATTTTCACTTAAGGTCATGTATTTAATTCCTTTTTTCAAAGAAAATGAAGTGTAGTTAAATAATGTTTTCAAAGAAAAGACTGAAAAATCCTACATTTTATCGGATATAAGGTCAGGATACATGTTTAATATACTATACTTATATAATATGATCCATTTAAACATATTACTATGCCACGCAACGCATTTAGTAAATAACAATAAAAATTTGCACTTAACATCATGCATTCAAGTCATTTAAAAAATGATGAAGAATCCTTTTGTTAAATAATTTAAAAAAGATTGAAAAAAATCGTACATTTTTGTATAAACATCATTGAACCATAATTCATAATGTTTCCTACAGAAAATGTGTTGTAGCATATTTAGTTTCATTCTTGATCCTCATTTCATTCAATTGTAGCATATTTCTCATGGGAAGAGTTTTTTACATTTTATTCCCAGGAGAGAGGAATGTATATTCTTTGACAAGTACATAATAACAACTCGTTAATCAAATTTGAAAGAAGACAAACAGTAATGTGGGTAGTTATATTACATGTAATTAGTGCTTTGTACTAATGAGTACAACCTGTCACTCAAATCTGATAGCAGATATTCAGTGTCATGGATAATGAGACCTCATAAAATTAGTGATTGTCTGTGCGATCCTCACAGGTCGAAATAATTACAAATGGAATGTAGACTACACCATGAGTTGTTCCATTGTGATTGGGGATTGACTATGAGTTGAGAAATGTCTACTCTCATGAGAAGTGAAGGAAGCTGAACCCCTCCTTCTTGACGGATTTTCTTAAAGAGGTTTTTGGCGAAGAAACGAGAGAGTTCTGCGACAAGTCGACTAGAAGTGTTGTTTTCCTTTTTTTTCTCTGAAGTGACCGAATAGGCTGAAGTTTCCGCCTGTTTTTAAAGTGAGCCCCTTATGATTTCGTAAATCACACAGTGTGATAATTAAAGTCTGCCGCAGACCAGGCAATTAGATTCAACGTACACTCGAGAACTCTAAAAATCTCCTACCCTTGGAGTGAACTGCACTTACGATTTAATCGTGCATTTGTGATCAAATTTATAATTTATAATTTTCATTTCTTTGTATAATAACCCAGATTTCTGTATATATATATATATATATATTAGTACTTGTGAATAAAAATTAAAATGTTCCCATAATGTTGAAAGTGGCCCTCTTTTAGAAGCTGTTATAGGTCTAATATAGGCCGCGATGCTAGAATTATTTGAATGAATTTTTATGAAGTTTTCTCGGTCAAGATTGAAATTAATTATTTTATTACACAGATTTTACAACAAAAATTTTAATATATTTTTATTCTACGGATTCATCTTCCAGAAATGCATAAAATAAAGTCAAAATATATAAGTTACATTGAAAACAATTAACAAATACAAAACATAATAAGTGCGATGCATACTACTACGAATTCTTCGTAGTTTCTAGAAAAATTAGAAAAAAATGTATAAATTACAGACTACGGAAAAAATTAATATTTCAATAGAAATTAAAAAAACATTTTTGTCTGTTACTTTCTCAACATAAATTTAAAACTATCGTATGTTAAATTAAATAAATTGAATTCATTGTTAAAAAACTTCCATCGATTTCGAGAAAAATAGCATTAGTTTTCACGAAAGAAAATATTATGCTTTTTTTTTTAAATGACTAAGCAAATAACATTCAGTGTAAGTTAATAATGTGCGCAAATAATGTAGTGTCACTTTTAGACTTTTCGGTATTATCAAAATGAATTGTTAGTTTAATTGGTATTTACTTAAAGGAGGATATATTTTATTGGAATAGTTTTGTACTGGCACCACGGAAAACTGCAGTAAATTTTCTGAGATACTACTTATGTAACATGGAAATGAAAATCAAATCACTTGATAAGAAAATAAACATTTCCAACTTTTCCTTTAATATTGTAGCAAAAAATAATAAATAACTTATTTTAAAGGAGAAAAAAAAAACAGTAAAAGATTTTTAAACAAATGTGGTAAAAGTAATTATAAAAAAAAAAAAAATGAAATTTTTTACACACTTTTGCTTTACAAACATTTAACTGTTTGATCAGTTTGTATTTACTTTCTGATACAATATTAAAATAAATTCATTTTGTTGATATGTATGCATTTAATAAAATACAATGTTCTAGTTAATCCCAAAACAAGTGTGTGTTAAATCTCATTGCTTATATAGTTATTTCCTTTTATTATTGGTTATATGGTCATTTAAAAATTTAATCAAGTCCTCTTGATTCGAACCTCATAACTTCCAGGAATATCACAAGAATGTGACCAAACTGAGTCAGAGACTAAAGAATAGTTATAAAAATATTCTTCTCTATTTAAAAATATTCAAATTTCAGTTAGTCCACTCAATTGATATGATAAAATGAGCATATTCTAATAAAAGATGAGGTAGAAGATTTTTTTTTTTTTTGGGGGGAGTTGGTAGCATTTATTTATAATGGTATCATACAGAACCCCATTATCCAACATGGCCGACCCGAAAGAATTTTTTTTGGAGCCGTAACAGCAAAATTGTATCCCTTTGTTAGATTTTTTTAAATATTGCAAAAACCGTTGACTTCCTGATTTTTTTGCTGATTTGTGTTTTAAGTGGATTAAATTTCCTACGATTTTCATTGAGAAAATGATGCATTGTATTTGAACCGCAGTTATTTCCTACGCTTTTATACAAGATCAACGGCACTTTTATTTTCTTCCTCGCATGTTTTTCCGCCATCATTAATTCTCTCATTACTGATACTCATTAATTTTTTCCATTGAAGAATGTTTTCTGAACAGCATGTTCAACTCCGTTAAAAATACCTTTTCCTGTTGTTGTGCCGTAAAAGCAGTAGTACTGCTCAGGTATTACTTTTTTTACATCGTATAAACATTAATACTTGAACAGTATCTAAAACAACTGTTGACTCATCCAGGACCTAAGAGAACCCTTCTTCTAAGTGTGGATTTTTGCCAGACAATTAGGTTAGTATAATATGTGCAGTGTCATCTACATTATGAGCTACACAGTGTTTGCTTTGGCTGGATATATATTTTCTGCTTCTGAAATTATGCAATCCTTGATTAATTCTCCGTCAATAAAGGATTTCGAATGCTTCGCTATTAAATGAACCACACTGAAACAAGCACAACTTACTTCTTGTTATTCAACATTTACTTTCTTAAACAACTATTTCTGAATATTTGTTTTGAACCGCAGCAAAAAGATCAACGTTTCAAAGATTCAAATTCAACGTTTCAAAGATTCACATTTTTTAAGAGTAGACTATCTGTAAATTTTGAGTAATTTTGGGAATATTTTGTCTGTATGTATAGCTGTATGAAAATCAACTAAGTGTTTTAACTATTCAGAGTTGGGTCCCGATTTGTGCGTTACTTTTAAAAGTATCTGATGCATTTATAAAACATATACAATGTTAAAAAATATTTCAGCAATATATCCCCAGATACGAACATGAGAAGGTTAAGAAGATATTAAATATATAACGAGAAGATATAATAAGAGAGGGCATATGATTCAAAATTTTGAACGAGAACCGGTCTGGCCAGCGATGGGACAACGAATTGATTTATTAAAGTAAAATATAGTTTAAAAACACTAAAAAACACGCTTTTAGAGTTAATCAAAATAAAAGTAAAAAATAATTGTTAACATAAGAATAAAATTACTGACGAGAAAATGAATGTCACTGTTCTAAAAGCGCGGGGTGCTTTGTATGACATTTTTAAACTAACTCTGCATTTCGGAATGAAACTAGTGAAAAATTATAACGATTGATATCGAGCACCTCACGCTTTTAGAAGTTACATTCATTTTCTCGTCAGTCATTTTATTCTTATGTTAACAATTATTTTTACTTTTAGTTTGATAAACTCTAAAAGCGTGTTTTTTAGTGTTTTTAAACTATAATTTATTTTTCGCTTTTTAGTTCGATTCGATATAATTTTTCCATAAAGTCCTACGTTTGACTCAGGATTAAGCCATGCGTGTTTCAGTACACGCCATATTAAGATGAAACCGCGAATGATTAATTAAATCAGTTAAGGTTCTTGAGATCGTACCCACATTTACTTGGATAACTGTAGTAATTCTAGAGATAATACATGCAAACCAGAGTACCGACTAGAGATCGACTCGGCGGGCGGCTTCCGGGAAATCAAAGCTTTTGGGTTCCGGGGAGTATGGTTGCACAGCTGAAACTTAAAGAAATTGCCGAAAGAGATCCTCATTAAAGGATTTAAAGTGTATTCTTTCCGATTACGGGGCCTCCCGTAGGGAACGGGGATAACGACGATACGGGGACACGTAAATAACCGGAGTGCCGTATCGTTATTTTCTCCACTACCTCCCCGTGCCGGGAGTGGGTATTTTGCCTGCTGACTTCCTTGGATGTGGTAGCTGTTTCTCAAGCTCCCTCTCCGGAATTGAACCCTGATTCTCCGTTACCCGTTACAACCATGGTAGGCGCAGAACCTACCATCGACAGTTGATAAGGCAGACATTTGAAAGATTTGTCGTCAGTACAAGGAGAATGCGATCAGCAGAAAGTTATTCAGAGTCACAAAAGTAACGGTGGACGAGCCACCGATTGGTTTTGATCTTATAATAAAAGCGTTCCTTTCATCTCTGGTCGGAACTCTGGTTTGTATGTATTAGCTCTAGAATTACCACAGTTATTCAAATAAATGTGGGTATGATCTGAGGAACGATAACTGATTTTTAATAAACCATTCGCGGTTTCACCTTAATAATACAGCGTGTACTGAGACGTATGGCTTAATCTTTTGATGCAAGTATTTGACTACTGGCAGGATCAACCAGGGAGCTGCGTACACGCATGCGCTGACCGCGCTCTTGCTCTATTTCTTTTGCTCACATGCAAAGGATCTGTATTAAAATAAAATCACTAATCCTGGCGATCCTAATCATGATGAGATAATAAACTTATCAAAATATTTTAGTGTCGTCGGTCCTTGATAAGTCTACAACGTTTAAATTAAATCTGATAGCTTAAAGTAGGGCAAAATCGAGCCCAAAGAGTCAGTTACAAACAAAAAAACATTCAGGTGAAACTAATAAAAGTGTATTAAAAAGAGTATATCACAGAAGATATTACAAAGTAATAAAAATCCACGAATTGGTGGAGAAGGACGAATCACTCGCAGGTGATCTTATAATTTTAAAAATACGAGGTGTGATATAAAAATACAAATCAATGACTGTGTAGACAAGATCAGAAACAATGTGAGATCAGTTCAGAGCAGCAAGATAAAAATTTCCGAGCAGTGTCAATAAAATTTCGTGGCGACATCTATTGTAAAAACAGAAGAATACTTTAGGAAGAAGTTCAGAATAAAGGTGCAACCGTAGGCCACCAACGAATCAGGTGGTAATTTTAGGTGATTTTATAATATCACAAAATGCGAGTTGTGATACAAAACAATGAAAGTGTGTAGACAAGAGTAGAAACAATATAAGATCAGTTTAGAGCAGCAAGAAATTTCTGAGCAGAGTCAATAAAATTTAGTGGTGCCAGAAGAAGATTTTAGTGAGCAACAGTAGACCATCAACAATCAAGACATTTGCATGAAAAGCAGCCAACTGTTTGAACTAGTGAGAGTTAGGTCTCGATTTGTGCGTGAAGTTTGTAAGTATCTGATGTATTCATAAAACATATCTAAATTTAAAAAATATTCCAGCAAGCAGTTTTATGTTCATTAATTTAATGTTTCTTTTAGTTTGACGTTTATAAGAGAGCCACACGATCTTTACGGAACGTGGGAAAACAACACTTGGAATGGAATGATTGGCATGCTCTACAGAAATGTGACTATTTTTTTTATTAAAATCCATAATCCGTTTTTTAGAACTTACCGCACAATAATATATATTACAAGTTCTAAAATTATTTCGTTCCCCCAATAATATATGTTACAAGTTCTAAAATTATTTCGTTCCACCCAATAATATATTACAAGTTCTACAAGTTCTAAATAATATTTCGTTCCACCCAATAATATATGTTACAATTCTAAAAGTATTTCGTTCCAAATAATATATGTTACAAGTTCTAAAAGTATTTCGTTCCACCCAATAATATATGTTACAAGTTCTATTTTCTTCCGCCCAAAATATATTTACAAATTTTAAAAATATTTCGTTCCGCCCAATAATATATGTTACAGATTCTAAAAAATATTTCGTTCCACCCAATAATATATGTTACAAGTTCTAAAAGTATTTCGTTCCACCCAATAATATATGTTACAAGTTCTAAAAGTATTTCGTTCCGCCCAATAATATATGTTACAAGTTCTAAATTCTAAAAATATTTCATGTTCTAAAAAGTATTTCGTTCCACAATAATATATGTTACAAGTTCTAAAAGTATTTCGTTCCACCCAATAATATATGTTACAAGTTCTAAAAGTATTTCGTTCCACCCAATAATATATGTTACAAGTTCTAAAGTATTTCTTCCGCCCAATAATATATGTTACAAGTTCTAAAAGTATTTCGTTCCGCCCAATAATATATGTTACATGTTCTAAAAGTATTTCGTTCCACCCAATAATATATGACAAGTTCTAAAAGTATTTCCCGCCCAATAATATATGTTACAAATTCTAAAAGTATTTCGTTCCATAATTATTTACAAGTTCTAAAAAAGTATTTCGTTCCACCCAATAATATATGTTACAAATAAAAGATTCCAAATAATATATACAAATTCTAAAAGTATTTCGTTCCACCTAATAATAATATATGTTACAAATTCTAAAAGAGTTCCACCCAATAATAAAAATTCTAAAAGTATTTCGTTCCACCCAATAATATATGTTACAAATTCTAAAAATATTTCGTTCCGCCCAATAATATATGTTACAAGTTCTAAAAAGTATTTCGTTCCACCCAATAATATATGTTACAAGTTCTAAAAGTATTTCGTTCCACCCAATAATATATGTTACAAATATTTCGTTCCGCCCAATAATATATGTTACAGATTCTAAAAGTATTTCGTTCCACCCAATAATATATGTTACAAATTCTAAAATATTTCGTTTCGCCCAATAATATATGTTACAAGTTTTAAAAGTATTTCGTTCCACCCAATAATATATGTTACAAATTCTAAAAAAAATTTCGTTCCGCAATAATATATGTTACAAGTTCTAAAAGTATTTCGTTCCACAGGGCCCAATGAGCCGAATTTCACTTCCATTTTTAAAGTTTGAAATCTTAATAAAATACCAATATACAGGAGATAATAAAAAGGCCCGTCAATTTTTCCATAGCAATGTTTGTTAATTTGGTGCAATCATATATACAAACGTCCCAATGAGAATTTGATCTTAACCTTATTTTTATGTTTGTTAATTAGTCATATGTGTAGTTTTCCTTATTTTCGTTTTAGTGTTTACTGTTTTTAGAATAGTGTAATTCTAATTTTGCTAACAATTTGAATGTAGGCCCCTCTTGATTTTGAGGCCCTAGGCTGAAGTCTAGTTAGCCTATAGGAAAATCCCAGGCCCTGCCGTTACACACAGAATATATGTTACAAATTCTAAAAGTATTTCGTTCCAAACAAGAATATATGTTACAAATTCTAAAAGCATTTTTGTTCCACACAAGAATATATGTTTCATGTTCTAAAAATATTTCATTCCCACGCAATAATATATGTTACAAATTCTAAAAGTGCTTCCAGTTAATGTCAAAAATTTTTAATAAAGTTATTTATAATACGTAGGAAATTTTAAGTTTTCCAGATTAAATATGTTCTTTATACGTATTTGTTAAAATTACACATGTTAAAATATGTAAATTAATGTTAAATGCATATCTAGAAAAATATTTGCTGTAATGTACTCATTTAGTAATAAATGTATAATGTATCATAAATGTTATTTATAAACCAGAAGCTAAAGTTCTTACATTATTAATATTAATAGACGTTAAATAAATATTTAAAAATTTTTTTCTGTAAATAATTTGTTAAAGTTCTTAAAGAGAGCCACAGCTTGACCTAATTAAAATAAACATAATACGTAAGATAACATAATTATTTCATGAGAATCATCGAAATAAAACATTCTAAAATAAATGATTTATGTAAATGTCAAATAATATTTCTGCTAATATCTGTTTCCTATTAGATCAATAGATAAAAATCTTTGTTAATTAGAAAATATTTGCTGATTTTTTTCAATACAAATTTTAAAAATAACTTTTTAAATATTTTCATTAAAATGAATTAAAGCATTATTAAAAATTTTCTTAAAAAAATCAGATTCAGTGCACTAATGTTCATTATTTAATTTTCATATGACTTATTCATAAAGCATTTTCAATCTAAATACTGAAGTATTTATGATGTTTTATTAATATTCATAACTAAAAACTTTACAAATCAATTAAAATATTACGATGATTAATAACGAAGGAAAATCAAATTAACGTTTTCTTAATTTATAGGAAGTGGATCTCATCTTAAATCCCATCCTTCAAAAGAAGAAATTTTGGAATTTGCACATTTTACGAATCCCATCACAGTCGAGGCTTTCACTATTCTGTCGGGCAAAAGACTTGAAGAGGCGGGATTCTTTCTTTACTTCACCGTCTTAAATAATGATGTAAGTAGTTTCACCATTTTTATGATTTATGTCTTTATTGTCAGCTTAATTGTGGTAACCCTTCTTTACCAATTTCATTGTGGCCCAATGCCAGCACAAAAACGTCAATTTGACAAGTATTTTCTATCACGACAAGACTTGTAAATTGACTTAGACTGGCGATTGACACCGTAACTAGCATTCTGCCTCCTATTCAGTGGTACAGCAAACATACGGTTTAAAAAAGAGAATCAGACGAATCGACTATTTTTAAGAATTTGCAAGCAGTGGCGGCCTTTCATCTATCTACGGAACACGATTGAATTACCGCCCATTTACACCGCATAAGCATCCTATTTCCCCACTTTGTGACTCTGACGAAGCAATGGTCATGGATCATCTACTCCGATGTGGGGCTCTTCGTTGACCTACAGAGAAGTCGAGATATTGAGAAGCAAGCTCGCTCATTAGGCAATGTCTCTGGTCTTCTTTTGTTCTAACTCTTGATAGCTCTATTATTCTTAGTGCTATTGTTCTATGTAATTTTTTGCTTACCATTGGAAATAAAAGAAAAATAAAAACTTTTAAAACTATTTCAACTGGTGCATTTTTTCCGATAGCTTCAGCAAGAATGTGATGAACCTCAATTAAACATTTCTTCTAGCTAAAAAACGAAATGTAAAACTTCACTCACTTATTCTTTTTTTCGGTACAACATTGAATACGATTCAAACTTTAAAAAAAAAAAACCCTTTGTATTTCATACTTTAACGAAATAACATATACGAAACATCCAAGTCTAATAACAGTTGTTTGATATAATTTGATTCATCTGGTAATAATACCAGTTATACCTTATGCTAGAAAACTGCACGAATTAAGTTTAATAAGAACTTAATATATCGAAACAAGTTTTTTCAATAAGGGACATAACGAGTGTTATATTTGTGTTTCCTTTTACATTATGTGAAATAAATATATCATACGTAATAAAATTACATAAGTGTCTGCTATGTCTCATTTTAACAATAATTTATATTCAGGTTTGGATCACTATGGTTAGTACACTCTTGATGGTAGCTGCAACATCAACGCTTTTGTATGAAAGAATAAGAAAGATTAATAATTCCTGGACAGTAATTTTTAC
The DNA here is from genome assembly GCA_021605095.1 of Caerostris extrusa. Classification (NCBI taxonomy): domain Eukaryota; kingdom Metazoa; phylum Arthropoda; class Arachnida; order Araneae; family Araneidae; genus Caerostris; species Caerostris extrusa. The sequence continues at coordinate 56,011 of BPLR01003968.1, read as the reverse complement.
CAATATTTTTGGAATTTTCTAACCGGCATGCTGAAACAAAGTAAGTTTTTAAACTTTTTCATTGAATCCTCTGTTCAATGTTAAGTGTTAATAAACATTGAATAGTGTTTAAAAGTTTATTTTATCGGCAGAAAAATAAAGAATTAATTCAATTCTGCTTTCCAACAAAATTTCATTATTTTCGCTATTGATGATTATTTTATAATGATACAGGGGATTTTTAAAACTGAAGAGTTTTTACTACTATGAACAACTTGGATTAAAGTATGTAGGCTTTTCCGATACAAAAGTTTTATTTATGAAATTGTATTAAAAAATCTTATTTGTGCTGATTTTATTTTAACAACACTTGAGTAACTGATATATCTGCGGAAACATTTAATCAAAAATAGCGGGAAGTCATTTCCTTGTAAATGGAATTAGACAAAACACACCAGTCCATTTTTTGTGATGCATTATGAAGACGTATGTCTCAATTTTTTTCCTCCGTAATCCTTTCCGTAAAATTTTTCATTTATGACTACTCAACTTTTTTCTCATGATCATCTTAAATTTTAATCTTGACCTTCTAAATTTAAATTATTCTTTTCTTGATGATTTCATCAAATGATGCCATGATAACATCATTTGACGAAATCTTACCATAAACAACGCACAGCAGTTTGGGAAATCTTTTCCGTTGTTATAAATCCATATGACAATATTGATCACAATATTTTCTCTTTTTTATGAGCGTTTTTATTGTTATTCCTTTTCATGTTGCTCCTTTGCGTTTGTAAATCATAAGATTTCTTCGAAATACTTGCAGTTTTCGATTCCGCTGGTTGAATTTCAGTGCTAATTGCAGTTCTCTTAAGTCAATGAGTTTTATATCACTCATCCATTTTGAAACAAAAGAACAATATCAAGAAAAATAAATTACTTAAACTTCAAATTAATTACTCATGTTGTTTGTTATTGTTTCTTATCCCACTTGGGTGGCCAAGCCCACGATCCCATACGTACTCATGATTGAAGGGGAAGGAAGCAGCTTCTGTTGTGATGGAGCACCCGTAGGTAGAATTCTGACTTTGGCTCCGTGACGCTCTTACAGTCATAGGAGACCGGGACCTACGGCTTAAAGTGGATTCCGAACCACTACAAACATATCCATGGCACCGCCGGGATTCGGACCCGAAACCTGTGGCACCGAGCGCCAGACACTCGGCCATTCAGGTCCCAAATTTGTGAACGCCAACGGCACGCGGTGTTCCCAGGTGGTCACCCACCCAAGTACTGACAACGACCAATGATGCTTGACTTCGGTGATCTAACGAGAACCGGTATATTCAGCATGATATGGCCGTTGGCACTAATAATCAATAATAATAATAATAAATAATCATTAATAATCACTAATTACTCATAAAATCATAAATAACGAAGAATAACTTCATAAAGAAGAACGAAGCTAGGACTATTATTAAGAGGGCACCCAGTTGAATATTAAGATAGTCCTAGATTCGAGATAACCCAAGAATTGTTAAAAACGGAAAGAATAACAAAGATCGGGGAGAAACCACACATAAATAATTCGATAATGTTGTTGGGAAGGGGAGATTAATGATAACCAATGATCAATCAGTCACTAGGTTTACGCCTGTTTCTTCTTTTTTAATGGTGTTGCATGTACTTAACAAGAACCATTCTAGAATATGGCACAATGGGTTTAATTATGAATACAAGAAAATGGGAAACATTGCTATAATTTTTTTTTTCTGAAATGATTCTGTAGAATTAGCTCTATAATTCTAAACTTATTGATTTTAGCTTGATGCATTAAAAGGTTATTATTAATATAAGCGAATCAATAACTATATCATTAGAGGTTTATAAGAAAATCGCTTCAATCATCATTTACTATAATGCTCTTATACCATATTTTAAAAAGTTATCATACCAGTTTTGTAATACATTATTCTAAAAAGTTGTTTATTTAAACATATCGTATCAATATGAATTATTATTTTCAGATCCCATGGAAAAATACTTTCTGAGGAAAAATAAAATGCCCCTGTCAATATTTCTGCCACTACTAGCAATGCTTTGGATCGTAGGAATAGGTCTCGTAATGAATGCGTTCCAGAGTCTTCTGGTATCCAAGCTGACCATACAGAAATCTGAACCCTACGTTGATACGCTGGCTGACATGCTGAAAACCGAAAAGACCACAGGAATTACAGCGATAGAGATCGTGTTGGAAGAATTTTTGGCGTAAGTATTTCAGTAATTGTGCATTTCTAACGGTCATATAAAGAGATGTTTTTATAAAAATGCGTAATAACCATCAATTAAAAAGCTAATTTCAGAAATCGGTTATATATAAAAAATGTTTAATTTAAATCTCGTATAATCTGAGAATCATTCGAGCCTATTCTTTAACTTGACATTCATCAATCAATTTCGATTTTCATAAAGAAGGCATGTATTTAAGAACTACAGTGAAAACGAAAGATACATCATTTTCCAGACGATTTGAAACCTTTAAAGTAGCTTCAGAGAAAAAAAAACTCTTGATTACAATCACAGTTAGTTTTTAATTTGGTTTTGTGTAAAGTATTTTAAAATCTTATCTATAACTTCCAATTGTCATATCTATCAAGTTTTTCACCCATGCAGAAATTACGTTTTGTCTAATTTTGGCTTCCTCTCATTGTCCACAACTGTATGTCTCTTTCTTACTGTTTAGCTATATGTTGTAATGGCACCTGACATGCAAAAGTTTATGAAAAGTAATCGGAAAGAGAATCTAGGAGAGGAGCAATTCCACATTAGAAGATCAAGAATTCAACTCAACTCAAGAACTTAAGTCCAAAAACTTTCAATCATTTACTTAATTGATAATTTTTGTACTTGAGTTCTTTGATAACACATTATTTATTTAACAGTTTGTGTTGTTCAAAGGAGTTATCTGAAATGAAAGCCACATATTTTCCAATGCAAACCTTTTCGGAAAATATATAACTACTTTTTTTTTCTATTAACAAATAAAACTCAAATAGCAACTTAAAATAGGAATCATTATTGAAAAGAAATAGAAAATAACATAACTAATGAAAGTGGAACAACAATGTTGAGTTACAAAAAAGATTGTTTCTTTTTATGTAAAATCGTCATCTCTCACTCTTACTAATTCGCTGTTCGTTTTCCATAAAAATGCTACATTGTTTTATACCTCTCATTTGTCCTGAGTGCATTCAATGTATGACGTGAGAGGCCTGTTGACATTATAGAATTGTGAGATGGTAGCAACTACATATGATATACTAACTTAATATCTTCTGACTGTAGTAAAAGTTGGCCTAGTTCTTGTATATTTATTGAGTTTGATGTTGAGGCTCGTAAGTTTGTTTCAAGTTTTCCAACTAAGATCATTTCACAAAGACTTACCTACCTCTATGATGTTAAGCAAAATAAGATTCATTGAGCAACAACAAATAGAATAGATATGTAGTAGATACAACAATACCTAGAGTGAGGGCAACAATACGGACATATATGAGAACAACAATACTATATGAGGATAACATGTGTATGAAGACAACGTGAGTGTATTGTTGTCCTCAATACTATATGAGGACAACAACACACTCATTTTAATATCATCGCAATTAATATCAACTCATTTTAAAATCATCACTCTCATTAACTTAATTTTTAATGTTATCCGTAATTTTTCATTTCTTATTATCCTTCGTAGTATGCAATACGAATGGTTGATACTAAGGTTGATTTTAATGATTAATGTTATATTTTCAAGCTTCAAGATTTTTCATTTGCAACATCTTTATTCACCATGTTTCAAGGTGTAGGTAGATACATCTTCTTCATTGGCGCAACACCACATGGTGGGGCAGGGCCGTCTGCCTACTGGCAGATTTCCAGACAGAAGAGGCATTTCTTTTTACGGAGTAGGGGTTGTCAGTCCTAAGCTTAACAGTCATATTAGACCAGAAGCTACAGTTTAAAAGGGATTCAGAACCACTACAAAAATCCAAGGCACCACGAAACCTGTGGCACCGAGAGCCAGTCACTCGGCCATTAGGCTCCTAGGTAGATATATAGGTAGAAACACGAAAAGAAGATCTTTTACTCTGTGTTCCTGTTTGTTCGCTTAAATCGACAGTAGATTCTAAGAGAATGCTAAGTAATGTTTTTCTGAAGATAAGGACAAATAATTTTGGAGATCACTGAGTTAATCGATAAAAGCAATTAATCCATAAACCAATTAAAATTGTTTTTCTAACACATTTTTTGATTAAAATGCTTCTGAATGTAATGCTTAGGCATTCTTTCGCTTTTGAATAATGAAACATTCACTATTTTTTAACTATTTCTTGACTTTTATCAATAGTGCAATTATTACCCTTTCTCGTACTGCAGCAATATCGTTTTCATAATTAGATACTTAAGATATTGATTTTTTTTATTTATCTTCTCTCAAATAATAAATGAAAGTCAAATATTTTATAAAAACTAGAGAGATAGATTCTGTTTATACATCAGACAGAAAAGCAATTCCTTTAAAAAAGGTAGTTATTTCAGTAATTTAATTGAAAATTTAGCATGCTGCTCTGACTATTTTTTCAGTAATAAATAAAATAATTGTAGTAATTATCGTAAGCATTCTAATACTAATATAGTAAGTTATTTGAGCACATGGTACATAAAAATGTAGTGCAAAAGGACATATAAAAAAGATATAGTGCAAAAGGACATAATTTCCAAAAATAAGCTCTTTTTTTTTAGCAACTATATTTACATTTGAAAGACCTAAAATAATTTTTAATAAAACATATTAAATTATTTGTTTTTATGCATTTTAAAGAAATAAATATTAACATATGGTTAAAATCTCCATATTTTTTGCATAAATACGGAATTTCTCAAAATACAGTCAAATTTGTTTTTGTGCTAAGGATAAGGCCCACAAAGAAATCGCATAAAAAATATCTTGAAACTTCATAAGTAATTAGAAAATATATTGTTTATAACACATTAAGAAATTTTTTATGCGTAAATAGGACAGCATAAAAATAAATCCAACATAAAAATATGGAAATCAAAACCTCACAACCTTCATTAATCAAAACCTTGTTGCTCTACCTCGCATCAAATAACATTTGTGGTAATGGGATGATATAATAGAGAGTTTTTGCATACCGTACGTTAGTTACCGTAGGACGTCCGTTAGCTTTTCTCCCTAGCGCGCATGCTCATAGGACACATTATTACAGATACGCATGCGCAATTTCCTATGAGCATGCGCGCTAGGGAGAAAAAGCTAACGGACGTCCAAAAAATACGGTATGCAAAAAGCTCTCTAATGTCTGTACCTTCCTGGGAGTACATGGGATAGGAAAACTACAATAAAAAAAAAAAGTGAAGGTTTAATTCTGACAGGTGTGTTGGAGTCTATTCGATCCTGTGCGTGTGTTATCATTTTGAAGAAATTGAAAACAACGACAATGACAGTGTATGACCACGAGCAGTAGAGAGTGAGGGATGTTCTTGCAAATAGCCGAAAGTTCAGATTATTCAGAAATTAATAGCATTTCGGAAAGTGAACGTGAAACAAAATGAGCATGCGCGCCTAGATTCCTATGAGCATGCGCGCCTAGATTCCTATGAGCATGCGCGCTAGGGAGAAAAAGCTAACGGACATCCTACGGTAACTAACGTACGGTATGCAAAAACTCTCTAATATCAGTTTTGCCGTACGTCGTATTTTTTTTAATTTGTATGTTATTTTGATAGCCATCTGTTGCTTTCTTTTTTTTTAATTACATTTTTTAAATAATTTTTATTCATAAAATACATTTAATAGATTTTCTTTTATATACCGCCCCTCCCCCAAAAAAAGGACAGTATAAAAACCGGTTTCATTGTATATTTTTTTAATTTAAATTTAAAACCATCATAAGCGGATATTTTTAATCAAGTAATATAAAAGAGTTGGTAGAAATATGCAGCTTAAAACTAAGAAAAACTAAAATTAATTAATTAAATTTAATTACTGAATTAATATTTGAAAAACTGTTTTAACATCAAGTGTCATCCACTACAAGTTCAAAAAAATGTATTTGAACTTGAGTGGATGAATAAAAAGTATTTTATGAACGATTGAAAATTTGAACAAGATATATATAGGGGGAGTGTGAGCTAATAGAAGGAATTGAATAAATACTAATAATTTGTTTTATAATATTCAGTTTAATATATTATTACAAGGCTGAGTATTGATTGTTTAATATTCTGTTCTACTTTCACAGGATTCTAATATACCAGTTTATGATGCAGTATGGAATAAAATAAAGAACAACCAGTGGCCAGGACAGGAAGTATTTGCCGATAAAACAATACAGCAAGTGCAAAATGGGAAATATTGCATTTTCATGGACATCTAGTTCTAGAAAACAGATTAAGTAAATATTTCAAAGAATATTCTTACTGCCAACTGCATATGTCACAGCATTACTTCTTACCATTTCCGTTACACATACCAGTCAGCAGAAATGTTCCCGAGTTTTTGTATGAGAGTTTTAATTTTGGGTAGGTATACTTTTAAATTGAAAAAAAATAAGTAGTGCTTTTGAATTTGATTTGTTGTATATTATTGCTATAACTCCTCTTCACCTTTACAAGTAGTGCTTTTAGAAGGGAGGGTTAGTGGTTCGGAATCCACTTTAATCCGTAGGTCGCGGTCTAATAGGATCGTAGAGCGTTGCGGGGGCATTGTTACTCCGCGCCCGTGGCTTATCTTCAAGTTACACGCGTCCCATGGGTAATGCAAAGTGAGTACGTCTGTGCAGTGCTTGCCTTAAGGCATCCAAGACCAAGCTGTCTAAGTGTTTGCTAGCTGCATTGGAAAGAAAAAAAAGAAAACAATAAGAAAATGCGGTAGAAAAACTGTATGAAGATAACTCTGTACAGGCAAGTAATCTATTTAACAATTCATCCATGCGATCGAACAGGCCTGAATATGTATGTTTTGTTCCCACGAAGGAGATACTAGAACAAATTCGTCAATTTAGAAATACGAGTTGCATCTATTTAGTTACTTCAGTTGAATACTTCCCAAAACGCGAATTTACATTGAAAACAATCTGCTTCATTTTCGTTACAAAACATTTTCATCTAAGGAAAAGTGCGTGGAAGTGCTTGGGGAATACGATAAGAAAATGAAGAGTTTTCTAATAACATCTTTAATTGTGGTCATTGTATTTCTAAGGATTCCAAAATAATCTCATTTCGATTAATTAAGCTAAAGATTATTAAATCCGGTTTCTACAAAATTTTTTAAAAGGCATAACCTTTACTTCAAATGTGGACGTTAAAAATGACTTAGATCTGTTTTTTGCCAGCACAGATCAGAAGTTTTATGAGTATGAAATCATTTTATTATCAGAAAGATGGCAAATGGTATTGGAATATGTATATAATTCATAAAAAAATTGAGAATTCATAAAAAAAACGATGGCAAAATGGAAAATATATAATTCAATAAAATATTTATTATAAGAAAATCGTCTTTCATTTTCACCCAAAAAAACTAAATTACTTTTTGAACCGGTTTGGTTCGTCGCTCTACGGTCCTCTTGTGCATACGAGGACTAAAACAGACTGCGACCTACAGTTTAAAAAGCGAATTCCGAGCAACTAACAAACAGCCATGTCATAACCAGGATTCGAACCTGAAGCATGTGATATCAAGGCCAGAGCACTAGCCACTTGGCCACTTTACTTTTTGAACAATCTGTTAGTTTAGAACTCAGTCTTTAGCTTTCGAAAACAATTTTGAATTTGCTTCTATATTTTATAAAAGTAGACAAACAGCTGTTTTAACGCAAGGCCCAAAAAACTTGCACTATTCAGGAAAACTGGACTTCATTAACTGGAAGATAAAATTAAAAGTAGACAAGACTGGAGCAGTTCTTTTCACTTGCAAAAAAATCCTAAAACCTTCCTAATATTAAAATATATAATAATTATATCCCTGGTCTAAAGAAACTAAGTACTTAGGAATTATTCTTGATAGTAAACTTAACTACAGATCGCATATATACAACCTTAGAAATAAATTCAATACTCAATTTCGAATTATCTATCCTTTAATCAATAGAAATTCAGCTTTGCCTCTTAATCTCAAAATACTAATATACCTGTCTTATCTTCATTCAGTATTAGTTTATACAAGTCCAGTTTGGGGTTCTGTTGCTCGTACAAGTTTTGAAATTATTCAAAGGCTTGAGAACAAAACTCTCAGAATGTTAACAAATTCACCCTGATACGTTCATAATGACGATATTAGACGAGCCACTCCGATTCCAAGTTTAAAACAATTTGTTCACAAAATTTCTACTAAATTCTATAATGATATGCAAAACATCAATAACCCTGTTTTAAATATCCTACAAAATTAAGATTAGGATATTTCTTCCCGCAAACATAGCAAAACACCCTCGCACTGTTCTAAATATTTTAAATTAATTCCTTATCATGACGATTTTCTCCTGCTCTGACTGACTTATTACCCACAACTGTCTAGATGAAAAAAAGTTCGCTTTTCTCCTAAGCTATTTTTACTCCTAATTTGACCTTTGCTCATTATGTTTTATTTTTTTTTTATTACATGCAACTGATTTCATCAACATCTACACTTTTGAAATTTTTATTATTTTACATTCTATAATGTTATTAAATAAATAATTCTTTTTTAAAAAAGAGCATTTAATTATCTATTTTTCTTATTAACTCAAGGGCATGAGACCACCACTTTGTTTCAACATTTTACAATGAAGGAGCTAGTGGAGAGTGGAATGAGAGAAACAGCTGTTTAATCACGAGCTATTAAGATATTGAATTCCTGCATTAAAAACTTTAAATTGAATTACTGAAAACTGTATTATTTGCTATCCCTATAAATTATTTATTGTATTAATTGCTTTACCTTGAATAATACGTCTATATTTATGAAAGTAAATGTGATATTTTTATAAATTCTTTTAGTTAGAATTTTATTTACGTTAAGTAAAAAAATACATTTTTTTTTTTGTAAATTTTTGACCAATTTTAACAAAAAATATTCAATTTAACAAATATATATTTTAGTTTTTGTGTTTGCATATATTTTAATTTTCGCACAATGGGTAATTTATTTTAATGTATTTAATAAATTGCAATATAATAAAAAAAAAAATTTATAATATTATATATTTGTAATTTATTTTAATTTTTGTGTTTGTCAATATTTTTACAACCTAATTTAACAATAATATCAAAAACATTTCCGTGAAACATTATTTAAAAATTTTGGTCATGAATGGATACCCTAAAAATATTTTGTATTAATTTTTTTATGTTTTCTTATTTACATTGTGATGTTAATTATTTATTTTTTTTTTGCATACTTTTTAGTATAACACGCCTAGTTGATGCTGATATAACAGGTAGAACTTTCAAAGCAACATTAGAAGTTTCCAACCTTTGCACAAGTTACAGTGATACAGAACTGAAGGCCATGGGGCTCAAAAATATACATGGTGTACTTTTGATGTGGCTCGCTGGCGTACTTACAGCGATATTAGTATTAACATGTGAAATAATTAGTAAAAAATTTGATATTTAAATTTTTTTTACTATAATTAATAATTGATCTTGTAAAAAACATTTCAAAATTAATAAAAAGAAAATCATTAATTTTTATAGGCATTGTGGTATATATTCATTATCAAAAATTAAATACCAGTCATGGGATCTGTAAATTTCAAAATTAAAAATTAGGTAGAAATTACAGTAACATAATGTATTGGTAGTCTGAAGATCAGTTCTGGAAATTGAATATGTTTTTGCTAAGTACAACTTATCATTCAGGTATATACACTCATGTCCATAAATTAAGGATAATGAAGTTCAGGCAAAGAAAGAGACAGAAGCAAAACAAATTTGACTTATTTGTAAAGTCTGTTTATTAAACAAAAGGTAAAGCGCAAAAAGATGCTATATGTTTGACATAATTAATAAAAATTGCGATTTTTACTCCCTGGAGCAAATTTCAAAAAGAACCTATTTACAAAAAACAGTATAACATGGTTAGTATGATGGTTAATATGGAGTATGTCTCCCGGACGATGCAATACAGGCCTTACAACGCCTAGGCATGCTGCGTATAAAATTATCAATCTGATCTTGGGGAATATTACACCACTCATCAAGCAATGCCCTCCGAAGTTCCGGTTGACAGGTGGGAAGGGGTTGACGGGCTGCAATTCGTCGGCCAAGCATATCCCACACATGCTCTATTGGATTCAAGTCCGGTGAGTATGCTGGCCAATAAATACGGGTGATATCCTCCAATTGAAGGCATTCGTCTACAATGTTTGCACGGTGAGGATGGGCGTTGTCATCCATAAACAGAAATTCAGCGCCCATGGCGTCATTGTGACGTACAATCCGATACCTTCTGGTGGTTTCCTGTAATTTCTGCATATTCTTCTTCAAGATGTGTGTGATATTTCTACAGGTGAAATTTTTATTTTAGAGTTCAATTTCTGTATGATTCTGAATTATCCTTAATTTATGGACATGAGTGTATTTTTAATGAATGAAATTATTAATTATTAATCATAGCTGTTGTTCTTATTTAGCGTTAAAAAATGTGCGAGCTTCAATGAATGAATAATAATTCTTATTCAAAAATGCAATAATAAAAAAAAAAGGATTATACCATTAAGTATTAAACATAATTCGTATATTTTTCATTATAAAAGGCTCCTTTTTCATTTTTTTATTCAATTCCTTCTATTTGCTCACACTCTCCCTATATATATCTTGTTCAAATTTTCAATCGTTCATAAAATACTTTTTTATTCATCCACTCAAGTTCAAATACATTTTTTTCAACTTGTAGTGGATGACCTTCTGGTGTTAATACAGTTTTTTCTTCTTTCAAATATTAATTCATTCATTAAATTTAATGAATTAATTTTAGTTTTTACATTTAAGTTGCATATATCTAGCAATAGATGACGCCAGGTAAACTAAAAAAAAAAATGAAGGAAAATTATTAATGAACAATAAGTGATAGCGATTATAGTGAAAAAAAATAATATGTAGGAATTGACTTTAAATATTTTTTTTTTATATTACTTGTTAAAAATTAATTCATATATAAATCATAGTATTGTCCATCGCTAGACACTACTCTTTCTTGTCGCTCTGGTCAAAGGCAAAGGTAAAGGTAGTGTGTTATGGAAACAAAAACTCAAACTCTTTGCCTATCTACAAATCAAGCCATTTCTAGACTCCTGCAAACAATTGGAAGTGATGTCTATGGTTATTGGTTATGTGTTATTATTTTAAACAAAGATTGTAGCAATTTGTTTTTTGTCACGAGAAGAGTTTTGGCATTTCATTCCTTGGAGAGAGGAATGTATGCTACGAATATTTGACAAATATATAATAAACTCATCACTCAAATCTAACAGCAGATATTCGGTATCATGTATAATGGGACTCAGAAATTAGCAAATATCTATGCGAACATCACAGGTCTAAACAATTATAAATTGAATATGAACTATACAATGAGTTGTTCCATCGTGATGGGTGATAGACCATGAGTTAAGAAAGTGTCTGTCCCAATGAGAAGTGAGGGAAGCTGACCCCTCTCCTCTTGATGGATTGTCTTAAAAGGAGAAATTAATTAATTATAAATTGAATATGAACTATACAATGAGTTGTTCCATCGTGATGGGTGATAGACCATGAGTTAAGAAAGTGTCTGTCCCAATGAGAAGGGAGGGGAAGCTGACCCTCTCCCTCTTGATGGATTGTCTTAAAGGAGATTTTTGCCAAAGAAGGCAAAGAGAGAGTTCTGCGGCGAGTAGACTAGAAGTGTCGTTTTTCTTTTCTTTCTCTGAAGTGACTGAATAGGACGGAGATTCCATCTGTTAATAAAGTGAGCCGTTTATGGTTTCATGTATCACGACTTGTGATAATTAGATCTACCGCAGATCAGTATATTAAATTCGGCGTAGACTTGAGAACTCTGAAATCTTGGAGTGAACTGCACTTATGAATCAAATTATCTTTAATTTTCATTTTTTTCTAAATAGAGTTCTGTATATATCTATATAATGCTCGTACATAAAAATTAAAGTGTTCCCAGCTGAAAGTGACCCTCATCTTGAAGCCGTTATAAGTCTAGTATAGGCCGTGACTTTACAGAAGAAGCAATGTCTGGATAATATAGTCGGTGGATTAGGACTTCTCATGGAACATTTCAAAATACATAGTTTTTGACTTATTTAGAAATATGTGGCCGAACATTGTTATGTTGGAAAACAATTTTATCGTGTTTTTCCTAATATTCTGACCGTTTTTCTATAATGTTTGTCTAAATCCTATCAATAGCAGTCGATAATTTTCACCAAGTTTGATAATTTTTTTTTCTACTGTCTTCGTCTTCCGTATCAAAATTACCATCTTTGACAAGTTCTTTTAGTGGTGCATTTTCCCGCCAAGTTTCCACAAGTATTTGATGCGCTTCAGCTACACCTTTCTTCCATCAAAAGCGATTCATAAAACCTCCCTCAAATGTTATTTTTTTCAGTACATTTAACATGTTTAAAAAAAAAAAAAAAAAAAAAAAACTTGTCTTTCCTAAGTAAACGAAAATACACATGCTAAACATCAAAATCGAATCAGCTGTTTGCCATGAAGTAGTTGCCAGTTTGATTATCTGGTAAAAGAGAGAACTATTCCCAATTTTCCAAGAAAGACAGCGGGGGGCTCTATTTAGACGTTTCACTGGCCACGACGGTTTAAGTGACAACTTCTATAGAATTGAAGTGGTAGATTCCCCAAACTGTCTTTTATATATACTCAGTTGGCCTATGTCTTTTAAGCATTTAAATAATTTTAATGCACTTTTTCGGTATAAGGACACGGTCAAAAAGTACTGGAGAGCCCCTGAGCTAATAGCTTGGGAGCCAATGTTCGATATTTGTAAAATAAATAAATAAATTTATCCCGCAATAATATTAGCTACACCATCTTTTAGAATATAGCATGGGTTAAATTTAATTTCTAATACATTTTCAAAATAAAATGACGGAGAACAGTGATATATATATATAAAATTTTATATATAACACAGTTTCGAATATAAAAAAAAATTATAATTTAAACATGTTTTTTTAAATATTGTATTAATATAGGCAATTAATTGTAAAAACTTCTCAGGAAAATATGTTTTCTCATAATCAGTATTTAAATATTCGTATCAAAAGGTTTTAAAATATTAAAACATTTTAAATGAAAAATACAGCTATCATTATTACAAGAAACCAAATAACGCTAAAAATTTTCTATTTTTTTTTTTTTTATTTCCATTTTATTCATAGAGAAAATACATAGAATTTTAAGTAACAATTAAAATATTTTACACAACAAAGTATACACATAAATGACTAGAAAGGTTAGAATAATAAACACCAATATTTTAGAAGTGGAAATAATATTTTTTAAACAATTCTGAGCAAAATTCAATGAAATTTTTTTATCAGAAAAAAAAAATCCCTAAAAATGTAACATAAAACATTTTTATACAAAAAAATAAACATCACAGAAAATTTTTAAAATATATAACATTGAAAACAAAAAAGGTATACATCAACTGATACAACTTCTATCATATTATTACATTAATTTGTAAATAGGAACTATTTATTTGTATATTGCGGTAACAATACATTTTTTTTCAGTATTTTAAAATATCACAGATTTAGAAAAAAATAATAAAACTTTTTTTATTAGCTCATACCTTGGAAATTCATAAGACAATAAAAATAAATTTTTTAGTTAAATACTCACTCAGTTAAGTTAACAGGGCACTAAGAATCTTTTCATTTTTTAATCTCTCAATTCTTTTTATTGCTCACAGTTTAAAATATTAAATACAGAAAAATTTAAAGCTCTTTGTATTAAAATAATACCAGATAAAATAAATTTTTACAGTATTTTAAAACAATCTCGACAGTAAAACTGATAAATAATATCTAATATAGATTTATTTCAATAATCTAATAAAATAACTTTTAGATGAAATCATAGAATTAGGTTCTTATCATTATAACTAATTTAGTGTCATACATTTTTCAGTTATTATTTAAAATGGTTATTTTAAGATATTAGATCTACACTAAAAATGTTTTTAAAAATATCATAAGGTTTTATTAGGATATTAACTTACAAAATAATTAAAGTAAATAATTTATAAGTATGAGCATTATTAGTACCTGAGTATATTAAAAAAATTAGAAGGCTTTAATTATGTAGGAAAATCAATATCACAATAGATCAGTTTTATTGTGATTCAAGTATGATTCTGAATCATATCGTATAAAATTCCTGTTTCTGAAAGAAAATAAACTTAATGTCTAAAATATTATGAATCCCTGAGTTAGTTTATGTAATGAGAGAACTAATTATGCAACTAGTTAACAATATTATGACAGATTCATTAATCTTGTAGCTAATCTGCATTTATAAAAAAAAATGTGGTCCTTTTTGAAACAAAATAATTTTAATATGTAAAACATTCTGAGCTCATAAAAGTTTGCCATGAGTAAGTCTTAATTATATATCTAGCTGCTAAAGAAATTCAAAATTACTGCAGAACTATTGATCTTGTAATTAATTTATGCTTCTAAAACTATGACTAACATATGCTTTTTGATCTATGGTTAATATCTATCCTTCTGAAACCAAAACCCCATATTCTGTAAAACATTCAAAATCCCTGAGTATGTTTTATGTGTGCATTTAACTGCTAAAGACATGCAAAACCACCGCAAATTGAATGGTCTTGTAATAAGTGTATGTTTCTGAAACATGATTAACAAATGCTTCTTGTTTCATGTGAAAGTTAAATGATTAATATCTATTCTTCTAGAACCAAATAACCATAATGTGCTATAATGTGTAAAACATTCGAAATCCCTGAGAATGTTTTATGTATACATTTAACTGCTGAAGAAGTGCAAAACCACCGCAAATCGAATGATCTTGTAATAAACTCATGTTTTTTGAAACATGGCTAACATATGTTTTATGTGTTGTGGTTAATCTATTCTTTTGAAACCAAATAACCATATTATGTAAAACATTAAGAATCCTGAGTATAGAATGAGAATGTTTTATGCATCCATTCAACTGTTAAAGAAGCTAAAACCACCACAAATCGAATGGTCGTGAAAAAACTAATGTTTCTGAAACATAGTTAACAAATGCTTCTTGTTTCGTGGTTAATATCTATTCTTCTGGAACTAAGTAACCATAATGTGTAAAACATTCAGAATCCCTGAGTATGTTTTTTTTTATGCTTTTAACTGCTGAGGAAGTACAAAACCACCACAAATAGAATGGTCTTGTAAAAAAAACTTATGTTTCTGAAACATGGCTAACTAAAATTTCTTGTTTTGTGGTTAATCTGTTCTTCTAAAATCAAACAACCATAATGTGCAAAACATTCATAATCTTTGATTATGTAATGCAAATGTTTTAAGTAAGTGTCTAACCGCTAAAAATGCCGAACAATGATTAAATTCTTATGTTTCTGAAACATATGACTAACAAATGTTTCTAAAACAAACAATTTTAAAGTGCTGAACATTTTCAACCCCTGAATAGAAGTTTTAATTATGTATCCAGCTGGCAAAGGAGAGCAACACCACGGCAAATCCAGTGCTCTTGCGGTTTATCCGTTGGCAATTGCATCGAAATAACAAGTTGGTTGAATGCCCTGTAGTGGATAATGTACCACGTCGTTCACTCGTTTTATAGACAGGGCACAGATAACTGTGTTTTGGGACCAAATCCACTTTCTTCAACGGTCTTAGCCATACCTTATAGAAAATAAAAATTTATCAGCTTAGACACAGATTTTTAAAATTTTTAAAAAGATATTTTTAAGCTACATAAATACTAAACAAAAATATTACAGAATCGTCATTTTTAGTGAAAAATTTATAAATTAAATAAATTGAAGTACATTTCATAATATAAAAAAAAGTTTATCATTCTTTAAAATTCTTTTTTTAGATGAGAATTGCCCGAAGAAGAAAATTAAATTTGATGTCAAAAATATAGGAGTAGTTTTTTTTTTTTATAATTTCCAATCATTCAATTCCTACTATTAGTTCACACTCTCCCTAAATATATTTATATATCTTGTTCAAATTTTTAATCGTTCATAAAATACTTTCTATTCATCCACTGAAGTTCAAATACATTTTTTAAATTTGTAGTGGATTACACTGGATGTTAATATAGTTTTTCAAATATTAATTCATTAATTTAATTTAATTTTAATAAAAAAGTATCTAAAATAAAATTTGTCTTTGTTTACCTAACTAGGAATTGTCTTTAATTTTTTTTTTTTATAAAGATTGCTTTAGAGTAACATTATTTATCTTAGCTTCTGAAACCGCATAAACAATTTATTCTAGGGAAAAGTATAAGTCATTTATATTTAAAATTATAACAGAAAAAAATATAAAAAATAAATAACACGTTTAATCTTACCACAGGTAAGCTATCGTATAATACTTTGGGAAGAGATTCACCCAACATCCATTTTTTTCATCCCATCTGGCCCCGTCTATGAATAATCCACGCACATATACACCTGAAAATATTGATGGCATTAAAGTAAAATATAAAATACGCAAGTATTCGTTCATCAAATAATATTTTATGACAAAGTGAAATTTTAAAACATAATTTAACATTCTTGAAAAAGGTTGCAAATTTTTTATAGTATAAGTGAAGACTTATTGCAGATAGTGAAATTTTTATTCATTTCTTTAAATGCTTAAGAATCTTAATCCATAACTATATTAACTGAATACTAATCATAAATAAAAAAATATAAAATAATAGTGAGGGTTCTAAAAAATTCTTGTTTGTAACAAAAATAAGAAGTATACTTGAAATATAAAAATCTGTTATTTATATTTTGAAAATTATATTCAAACTCATTTAATTAATTTAGATCTTTACAATGATAATATAAAAAAAGGCTAAAAGACTTATGTATTTTATAGCATTGTGAAAACTTGTGAAAAAAAAAAATTAATAATCTATTCACTAAAGTTATTTAGGATACTAACAATGGAATCTGAATACGACGAATTAATGTAACATTTGGTTTTTAGTTCAAAGAAAATATATTTAATTTTATTTCTTTAGGTATTAATGAAAAAATTAAGCTGTAAGTTTACTAACCATCTTCGGTGGTTCAGCGTAAGGTTTATCTTCAAGTATTTGGTAATCAAATACGAGGAGATCGACTGGAATTGTATACTTTCTGGCGTAATTTTGCTGACTTCCAGTCAAAAATGCTTGAGTGAAATAAAATCCGGAAATCCAAAATACATTAGGCGGACCTTTATCATACCAATCCTGAAAAATGTTTTTATTGTATAAACAAATATGATAAACAGATTTTAATTATCTGATGATCACTAATTATAATGACTTTGAATTATAATGATTTAATTAATGACTTACTCAACAATTTCATGAAACTCTGAATAAAATCCACAAAGAGTTGATATTCAACATTAGTTCTCAAGACTATATTATCAGAGATCCTGCTTGTAAATATAATTAAATACACGAACAACTTCACAGTAAGCAATAAAAGATCACCTTAAATGGCAAAATAATCATTAATTCCTTTCATGAATTGTAAAAAAAAAATTCTAGAATCATAAGTAAAGAGAGTGTAAATTGAAAAACCTAACCGGAATGTTTTGAATTGTAAAAATACATTTCCTAACAGTGGGAGGCATGTATTTCGATTGTAGTCGATGAGGCCACGGTTTATGAATTTTTTACACTCCACGTCATGAAGATAAGATGCCGTCAATCCAAGTACAATACTTTTTTGGGGAATATCCAAAAAGAAAAAAAAATTATTTAACCGTACTAGACTGGAAGAAACAACAACTTGAAACCCTTTGAAGTCCTCATATTGCCAAATCAAGAAGATAACTATAGAAAAATTTAGTACGATGATAATTTTTTCCATAGATTAATAATAATCAATAAAATAGTATATTTTTATTAAACAACCACTTCAATTTAAAACCACACAACTGATCGACATATTATGATTCAATCAACGACATATAAACTGTACAGGACGAGAATCCTCGTTCACATCCAAGAAAATGCTTAAGTGTTCACCTCACAAATAATTGCCGTCACGGTGATCTTTTATTACAGAAGACAGACAGAAGTCATACATTGTCTGGTTGAAACAAATCTGAAGTTGAACATGTGAATCACTAATCAGACAATGTAATGTGAGCAGCATTACTATCCACGAGATATTAAGAGAGGAGAGCAAAACCCATTTCTCTACATGATTGTGCAAATGCTGCTTCCACATGACTTTCAACAATGAATCTTCTTTTGTGAATGGTTAATGCAATAACATGAAGACAACAATGCTTTCATTTTGCATATCATGTAAGCGTCTGAAGCATGTTTCACACATGAAAATTTTTCAATAGCCACACAGAGCAGCATCGAAATCCAAGATCATCAATTTCATCTACAAAAATATCATTTCAACGTAATGAAGCACCGACACATTTCAGCTCATATGTATTGTTCGACCACGGATAACGTAGAATGATAAGCAGTCGATTTAACGTTAGAAACGGACGAATCGATTACATATTAGGAGTGCTAGTCAGATATAAATGACGCAAAAGTAACTTAGAAAGAAAAAAAGTATAAATGTAAATTTTTATTCCTTTAGTTTTCCTTTTAATGTCGTGTAATCTAAATTTTAATTATCAAAAATAAAAATTCCTTTTATTGCAATTAAAATCTTTCTTAAAATGGCATTTCCACCTCTATAACGACACTCTTTTTTTGAATCAATGAACTTGGCAGCTTGCGAATTTTTTCCTTCACAATCAATGATTAGATTAAATATGATTGCATGGATATTTAATACCCAAAACACACGATTGGACGGAAAAGAAAGTCAGATTGTATGGCCACCAAGATCACTACTTCATTTAAATTCATTGGGTATTTTTTTTATACGCCAATATATGAGACAATTGATAAATTGAGCCCCTAGTTTTGCAGAAAGAAACTTAGTTACTCGTCTGCATGTTGCCTTCACATTTGTGACTACTACGCTGTTGGATCGCTTTTTATACCAATATACTGAGCAAGCATGCATATGTCAATAGATTATTTTGAGCACCTAGCACCTTCTTATATAAGTACCATGTAATATGCTATTTCAATTTCTATTGAAGCTTGCTTTCTGTGCCCCGAATAAGACATAAAAATTTTTTCGTTCGCTCTTTTTCGAAAATTATGCATCGTAGAAATATGGTTCACAAAGCAATTTTTATATGCTCAAAGTGAGGATTCTTGTCCTGCACAGTTTATGCTGTCTTAAAAGAACACTCTGTATAACATAAATTTAATATGTATAATAAATAAAGCAACTTAAATCCTATTTTTTATTATTAATTTTATTAAAGACTATGAAAATTTAAAATTAGTTATTGTTTTCTATTGTTTCTATATGCTATTAAAATGATACTTATAATAAATTAATATAAGCAATATTTTTAAATTTTAAATGAAATATTTCAATTTAATTAATACTATTTTTTAAAATTATAACTTATTATTTTGCATTCAAAATTCATATAATTTTAAATACGTTATTTACAATAATTAAATCAATTATATTATATAACACTTAATATTCAATAATTAATTACATTTTTATACATAAAGCATGAAATACAATGATTTTCACCTGTAAAAACTTAAGCCTCTGTAGGAAATCGCTGACATAGCTACCAAGAGGCTTTAGAGAGGGATACGATTTAGCCATCCACATGGCCGGGATTTTGCCTTGTAAAATACTGTTCACCACTTGTTCCAGTTCAGCTGACATAACTACAAGGCCCTATAAAGAGTCCAATAGAAGAATATTCAGGAAAAAGAAGGAAATATTTATGGAAAAAATACTTGTATAACAAAATATTTGTAAAAAATTACTAAAAGTATATTCTAAACAAATTTATATTTCAATCAATAAGACAGTCTGAGTCTGCAATTGTAACCAAAACAAGTACTATAAAAAAAAAATTTTAAGTCAATTCCTACCTTTTTTTCACTATAGTGTAGAAAAGAAGTTAGGTTAATTTTTAAGTTAGAAAAATTTTCTCTTTCTCTCACATACACATTTTCCATCTCTTTTACTAATTTTCCATTTGTTCCCTCCTTGACTCAGATTAGAATCCAGAATGAAAAAAGAAATTTTTTTCCAGCGCCACAGACGGTATTTATTCCTAAATTTATGTCCTGCTAAATATCTTATATAAGAGAAATTTTTTTTTCCCCATATAAAACTAAAATTAATTAATTAAATTTGATTAATGAATTAATATTTCAAAAAAATGTATTAACATCAAGCGTCATCCACTACAAATTTAAAAAACGTATTTGAACTTGAGTGGATGAATAAAAAGTATTTTATTAACGATGGAAAATTATGAATCTAGGAATTGAATAAAACAAGATATCGATTTCCTTAATGAAGTGGTAAATACATCACTCTCAGTGGATTCCATCACATGTTTTAATTGATGGAAACGAAAGGGCAGATCTTCTGGCGAAAAAAAGGAGCAGAAGTTCCTGGACAGTGTCCTATCCATATCGAATCTTTGAGAAGAACTATACGGGACAGCATTAATCGTCGTATATTTGTGAATTATTATCTAACACTAATGGAAAAGTCTGGGAGACAATCGGGGATGACTGGAAAAAAATTGAGTGGATAAACTCTCCAAAGAGATTGTTGCCTATTTTAGATTAATAACTGGATCTGGTCAACATCTGGCTAAAATAGGGATTGTGAACTCTGATAATTGTGTTTTATGTAAGAGAGAAAAAAGAATAAAACCACATATCAATCTACTTGTTTGCATCTACTACATCATAATATCATCTACTTGTTTGCATCTACTACATCATAATATCATCTACTTGTTTGCATCTACTACATCATAATATCATCTACTTGTTTGCATCTACTACATCATAATATCATCTACTTGTTTGCATCTACTACATCATGATATCATCTACTTGTTTGCATCTACTACATCATGATATCATCTACTTGTTTGCATCTACTACATCATAATATCATCTACTTGTTTGCATCTACTACATCATAATATCATCTACTTGTTTGCATCTACTACATCATAATATCATCTACTTGTTTGCATCTACTACATCATAATATCATCTACTTGTTTGCATCTACTACATCAAAATATCATCTACTTGTTTGCATCTACTACATCATAATATCATCTACTTGTTTGCTCGGGACTGACTCTAATTTACAACACAATAATGATTTGTGTACTCTTTACTGGAGGGCCAGAGAAAACATGTCCTGATGACACGAACTTTTATTATGAGGATTTTAAATTTTTATCTTTAGAACATTTAATTTATTTTTAACTGTTTTTAAGGCCATCTGGTCGTTTTTGTTAAGTATGTCTGGTCTTTTCTCTTGATTTGATTATATGTCTTTTTTTTGTTTCTAAGGTAAATGGCCAAATTTGTATGGATTGAGTTCCATTAAAGCCATAGGTAACAACATACTCTAACAACAACAAACTACTCTAAATCAATATTTCCCTTCTCAATCAATATTTCTACTATAAATATAAAGATATAAATATGAAAGGTATTGTATAAAATGAATAATAATATTTAAAAAATATATTTGTTAATTTTTACAATTCAATATTTACAAAAAAATCCTTTATTAAATCTCATAATTAATTAAATAATATTAATAATAATTTAATTACCATATTAATAATAATAAATAGTTAATTTAGAATTCATTAAAGTAGTAAACAAAAAAATAATTACCATTTACTATCAAATCAAAAATAACATATGGAATGTCTTCCTCTGCTATTATTAACACATTTAAAAGAACAATTTTTTTTTAAAAAAATTAAAGTTTTAAACACATTTTTATCAATTTTTAAATAACTTATTTTCAATACAAATATGGACTTGGACTTATTTTTTCAAAATAAATAAATTTGATAACAAAAGAATAAATATGAATAAATTTGAAAAGTTTTTATAAAGTGTTTCCTTCTTTCAATGTATTCAATTTATTACATTGAACGCAGTTTTAAATTTTCAATGATCTATTGCAGGGTCTCCAAACTTTCCAGCCTTAGGGCCATACTGTTTACTCACTGGAGTAAACAATTAAACAACCGTTTTAATTTTTCTGCCATTATCAATAATTTCTAGACTAGTCTCCGAGTACGCGCATACGCTTGCTAAATTCGCTAACTCAATTACTACAATTACTATTGTGTGTATTCGATACGACCGTGACACTTGACGACATCTAGTGGTTAAAAGCGGAAATAGGTAGGTATAACTGCCGAGGGTAACCGCGGGATGCTCACTAATTTATAATGTTAGTGGGATTCATTTCAATTACTTGTTAGTTGTTATGCTTAAGTTACATTTTCTGTCTATTATGCTTGCCATTAAGCTTTACCTAGCAAGTAAATAAAACCGAGCTATTATCATTCTGTGGTTTTTTATCCAACTTATTATAGCAACAATAAGCTATTCGCTGTCGCGGGCCGGATTGATGACACTGGCGGGCCAGATTTGGCCTGCGGGCCGTAGTTTGGAGACCCCTGATCTATTGCATAATTAAAAATTTTCTGTGTCATTATAGCTTATTAGTTTTAAGAACTCCAAATATACTTCTGAACTCACTTTAATTGCTTTCTTGGTATTTATGAGAGATGACCTTATAGTAGAGAGCAACGCATTGAATCTTCCCATTTCCTGAACTAAGACAGTATTCATGCTCTGCTCATACATGGTTGGATACCTTTGGCGAGCAAGTACGAGATCGAAATTCTTTGGTAGGCGATCTAAAATGTCAGCTGCCACACTCTCGACTACATCTTCAGATGATTGACCTCCACCACCCGAAACCTGAGCCTGAAATGTAAAGGTGATGTAACAAATATTTTATAAAATTAAAAATTAAGATACAGAGAGTTATTAAAATGTTGAAAACACGGAAGTTTCAATTCTATAGCTCAATTCAAATACTTTATGCCATTAAGTCGATGACTTTTTCATAATTTTGATATGGTTGACTTTTTCATAATTTTTGATATGGTTGATTTTTTGTATTAATTTTAAGGGCATAGTTATTTTATTTCCTTTAAAATCTCATAGGTTCCAATCTCCAAATCTCATAATTTGTAATATTTTTTTTTTTTTTCCTAATGCAGCTGAAATACAGTTGTCTTTGATGCCTTAAGGCAAGCGCTGCACAGACGTTAATCACTTAGCACTGAAATGGCCTGAATGGTCGAGTGGCCAGCGCTCGGTACCACAGGTTTCGGGTTAGAGTCCCGGAGGTGCCATGGATGTTTGTAGTGGTTCGGAATCCACTTTAAACCGAAGGTACTGGTCTCATATGACTGTAAGAGCGACACGGAGCAAAAGTCAGATTTCTACCTACGGCTGCTCCATCACAACAGAAGCTGCCTCTTTCCTCCATCCATGAGCAGATCACTCATGGGATTCCGTCCCGCACTGTAGGACATTGAGGATTAGTCACAACTTAGCACTACCCAGGAGGTGCGTGTAGCTTGAAGATAAGCTACTGACGGGGAATAATAATACACCCGCAACGCTCTATGATTATGTCATACCGGGGCCTACGGTTTAAAGTGGACCAAACCACTACAAATATCCATGGTACAGCCGGGACTCGAACCCGAAACTTGTAGTACCGAGCACCAGAGTGCTAGCCACTGGCCCCTATAGCCCCTACAATTTGTAATATAATATAAGATATCATTGTTAGTGAATAATTCTTAGTGTCATACTAGTTATATTTCTTCTATTTTTATATGATAAATATTAGTAATTACTTTATTGAATATTAATTAATAATCGAGTGTTATTTTGATGTGGAACAAAATTTCATTATAATATTTTTGTATTCCTTGCAAAATATTTATATAGTTAATTAGTTGCACATAAAATTATTTCTGACAAAAATTTATTTAAAATTATTAATTATTAACCAATTTATTTGGTTTTTTTAAAATTTATTAGCATTAATTAAAGATTAAATAATTACAAAAGGCAATTAATAAAAACATATAGTCCCATTCAAAATTTTGGAAATA
Organism: Caerostris extrusa; assembly: GCA_021605095.1. Classification (NCBI taxonomy): domain Eukaryota; kingdom Metazoa; phylum Arthropoda; class Arachnida; order Araneae; family Araneidae; genus Caerostris; species Caerostris extrusa. The sequence goes on along the minus strand of BPLR01003968.1, from coordinate 31,643 downwards.
AAACTTTTGAATCAATTGATTTTAGAAGTTACACAATTAAGAATTGTTAGTGTTTCGGCCTAAATTTAGCATAATTTCATCTTTTTATTTATATATTTGTCATTAATGTAATTAATTATTTTTATTATTTTTATTTATTATTTATTCATATTTTTCATTTAACATTTCATCAAACCAACTTGCATAATTTTCTCGTTATCTTACTAGTCTAATGTTTCCAAATAACAGATGGGCTGAAAAGTTCATAGGCTAACACATAGATGGAACTACTAGTATTAAATCCATATGATTTTTAGTTAGCCCTAACCTTCAAAAGACATGTGTATACATTTGACAGCTGTCGCACTATTAGTATGTGAGTTATAGCATTTTTAGTGTTCATCACGTGTAGTCCACTCGGCTAACTGTCGATTGGACTCCGGTATGAAATGATGGAGCCATGTTTCATCCATTGTCCCATATCGACGCAAAAATTCGGGTTTATTATGATTGAACAGCTCCAAACACTGCTTAGAATCATCAATTCGTTGTTGTTTGGGTCGATTTGTGAGCTCGCGCGGCACCACTTTCAACAGAGCTTCCGCATATCTAAATATTCATTCACGATATATCCAACACGTTCCTTTGATATCTTTAGGCTCTCAGCTGTCTCAATCAACTTCACTTTATGGTTATCAGAAATTAGTTTGTGGACTTTTTTGATGTTTTCGTCGGTAATAGCCTCTTTGGGGCGTCCACTGCGTGCATCGTCCTCGGTGCTCAATTCGCCTTGTTTAAATTTAGCAAACCACTTCTCTACGGTTGATTTTCCTGGGGCAAAGTCCGAATAATGTTGATTAAGCCAAGCTTGGCTTCAATAGTATTTTTTTTTCGCCAAAAAGCAATGCTTTATTAACACACGAAATTTCTTCTATATCCATTTTTCAAATTAACAAAAGTTGCTTCACTAAAAATGCTATAACTCACATACTAATAGTGCGACAGCTGTCAAATTTATACACGTGTCTTTTGAAATGTTAGGGCTAACTAAAAATCATATGGAATTTAATACTAGTAGCGTCATCTATGTATCAGCCTACTAACTTTGTTATGTAAAAGGAACATACCTGAGTCAAAAGAATGCTGTTAAAAAGCAGATTTGTTTCGGACTGATCTTTAGTACTTCAGCATTCGAGTGCATTCCGAAAACATCTGGCTTTGCAACGAGAGGCAACGAGTTCGTGTAATCTATGTAAGATTGATACTGAAAAAAAATATTTAATTAAAGTAGTTTAAAAATAAGATAATATTTTGTTAAAAAAAAGTGCATAAATCACTAATAATGTATGAAAACGTTCTATAATGCATATATCCCCCAATTAATGTTCATAATATATGTATATGTGTGTGTAATAACGTCTGTTTTACATCCTTTTCCTTTTTCAACGCCTACTTTCTAAATTCAGTTGTGACATTTTTTTTTTTGTTCTAATGCAGCTGGCAAACACTTAGACAGCTTGGTCTTGGATGCCTTAAGGCAAGCGCTGCACAGACGTTGCTCACTTTGCATTACCCAGGGGCGCGTGTAACTTGAAGATAAGCCACGGACGCTGAGTAACAATGCCCCGCAACGCTCTACGATCCTATTAGAACCGGGACCTAAGGTTTAAAAATGGATTCCGAACCACTACAAACATCCATGGCACCGTCGGGATTCGAACCCGAAACCAGTGGTGCCGACCGCCAGAGCGCTAGTCACTCAGCCATTCAGGCCCCTCAGTTGTGACATTAATTCTGCAATCTTTCACATCTTCTTATCGAAACTAACTTTTTCATGATTTGTTTTATTCATTGACTAGCAGATGCCCGACAACTATTACGGTTCTCAGACGTATTGCATTATAGTTGCATATTATTATATTATATGTTGTTGTAATATAGTTTCATATTATCATATGTTGTATTGCTCAGACGTGTTGCATTATATTTACAAATTATTGCTTATTATTATGTTCATTGTATATTATTATATGTTGTATTGCTCAGACGTCTTGCATTATACGGCAAATTATTGCTTATTATTATGTTTATTGCATATTACACTGCTTAAAAAAAAAAAAGGAGGACAGTGTTTTTTTTTGCCAATTAATATCTCTTATTTTCTCCTAACTACCAGATATTTATGCAGATTTAGTTTAATGTCCCTTTTTTTTATTTTAGGCAAAAATTAAACATCTAACACCAATATTAATGCTAAAATTAGTATATATAATTTCCGATGCGTAAAAAAAAGTAGAAGGACACTTGCTAATATATTTAATTTAGTGAGTTGTTCTTTAGTTAAATAGTTATTTTGTACTTTGTTTTATCCTTTTCTGTCAAAAAAATCTAATTTGTTTAAAAGTTACGCTGTTTCTCCGTTCTCAGAAATGCCTAAAGGAATACCTTTGAGCGATTTTCAAAACGGCCAAATTTCCGCATATCAAAATGATGGTAAAGGTGTCAGAGAGATTGCTCGATTGTTGCAGGTGAGCCCCAATACAGTTTCAAACTTTATCAGAAATCCTTATAAAAATGGAAAGAAAAAGAAGACTGGTAGACCGAAAAAGTTAATACCACGTGATGAAAGGAAACTTGTTCGTGTGCTTAAGAAGAACAAAGGAAGTGTTTCAAAGGCAAGAAATCAAGTAGGACTTAATCATGTAACGAAACAAACAGTTTACAACTATATTAAAAGATCTAAAAATTCATTTTTAAAAAAGCGGAAACATCATCCTAAGTGGACACAAGCTCACATTGATAGCCGTTTAGCGTGGGCTAAGGGCACATGTCCTGGACTACAGAATGGACTTCTGTGATATTTTCCGATGAAAAGAAATTTAACTTAGACGGTCCAGACGGATATCAGCACTACTGGCATTGTCTGGGGAATGAAGACGAATACTATTCAACACGGTAAATGGAGGAGGGAGTTTAATGGTTTGGTTGGCTGTTGGATACGGAGGAAGGACAAGTCTGGTTTTCTTAAATGGTAGGCAAAAACATACAGACTACATTCAAGTGCTGAATTCCGAGCTTCTTCCTTATGGCTCTGACTTGGGGGTGAAGAGTGGAAGTATCAGCAAGACGGAGCTTCCATTCACACCACGATTGGAGTCAAAAATTGGTTCTTAACAAATAATGTGGATGTTTTACCATGGCCAGCCAAAAGTCCTGACCTTAATACAGTGGAAAACATCTGGGCAATGCTAGTTCGTCGAGTTTATGCTGATGGAAGGCAATTTGATTCGCTAACTCAGATTCGAGAAGCATTGAATGACTCGTTGGACAATTTTTGTCAAACAGAAGTTCAATCTCTATACAATTCACTTCCAAACAGAATATTTGAAGTTATAAAGGCCAATGGGAAGAACAATTAAAATCACTATTTTTCATTAAAATCACTATTTTTCATTCATTATAATGCTGTCCAATGGGAAGAACATTCTCATTAAAATCTTTTTTCATTCAAAGTTTCCGAAAAAGAGAAACTGTTTTTGTTGCCATTAATATTTTATGCTTTGAATATCATAATTCTGATGTTAAAGTTGTATTTTTAAAATATTTGTAAAATGTTTCTAATAAAAATTTTAGTAAAAATAAAATATTTTTCGTTTATTGTTACAAAATCAAGTGTCCTTCTACTTTTTTTACGTAGTGTATTATATTATATGTTGTAATGCTCAGACATGTTACAATATAGTAGCATATTATTATATGTTGCATTGCTCAGACATGTTGCATTATACTTGCAAATTATTGCTTATTATTATGTTTATTGCATATTATTATGTTTATTGCATATTATTATATTATATGTTGTAATGCTCAGACATGTTACAATATAGTTGCATATTATTATATGTTGTATTGGTCAGACGTGTTGCATTATACGTGAAAATTATTGCTTATTATTATGTTTATTGCATATTATTATATTATATGTCGTATTTCTCAGACGTGTTAAATTATCATGTTAATAAAATGGCAAAATGACTCGTGTTTATTCATTTGTCTGTTAATTTCATTTGGTTTTAGCTCTGGCCTTGATATAAAAATTGGATTCAATTATCCTCAACAACATTTTTAGACAGGGATTCATGGATATATTCATTAAAATATTTTCAACACACAATGTGTGATGCATTTCTTTATGATTTATTCCAGAACGTTTTTTGCACATCGCACACCCCAATAATTTTTAATAAATATGTTCACTAAAAATCATTTATTTAATACCAATGCGTAATCGCAATATCGTAGAGTACCAAGAATAAACACATAGCGCAAATTTTTTTAAAAATATTTATCACATGTTTTATATTACAGTTGCATATAGTTCCATACAGTTAACTTCTTTTACATGCTAGATATGCGTAAAAAATTCACTTCCCAATAATTACTGATGCCAAAGACTCCCTTTTTTATGCAGTCAGTTACGAAATTTGGAATTTTCTTAATTTAAATGAAAATTCAAGGGTGCGCAGAAGATCTACCTCCCCGTGGTGCACCTGGTAACACTTTTTAGTGGCTAAAAGATCTGCAACTTGGCAATTTTTGTTAGATTAATGAACTCTGTTTCAGCATGTTTTGTTGTATTATTTTGTTGTTGTTGTATGTTGTATGCTTTTTTTTTCATTGTTCTTTTTATGCTGTAACTGTTCATAATCTGCCATTGAAATAAAAAAAAAATTAAAATTAAATTGTATAATGTTCTTAAATCTTATTAAAATTATGGATTTTTCCGTTGGTTTCGCCATAAAAATGACGGAAACGTAGTTTCCAAAATGCAAAGTCATCATGATCAGTCCTTCGTATAAGTTCGATGAATCTTTAATTTTCCCCCATATTTCAAAAAAATTCAAACTATTAGTTTTAAAAAAGAAACCTTAGATAGTTATCTATCACTTCTTGAACTATTTATTTTGTTTGTTTGTTGTTATGGTCTAGGAATAAAATCGCATAACACTAGTGGACTGTAAAACACAACACGTCTCATTTGTTCCAAAACCAAACGCACATTGCCGGTGTTACATTTCTCTCTCTCTCTCCAACCAGCTTACCCCACCCAGATAGAATGTTTACATTATCGGGCGCTGACTTCCCCCTATGCACGTCTTTCAACAGAATTGTATTTGCATAAGGTATAAGAGATTCAATTCAATGGCTTGTTGATAATTGCATCATAAATATGGTGATACTCCCAAGAGTTATAATGCGTCTGGAAAGCCCTTGGTTTTGACAAGTTTGTGCATCTTTGAATTTGATCTTGAACAAATGACACTTACCGTGCCTTCAGGGGGAGCAAAATAGATTCCAACTGAATCAAAACAATAGTTGTCATCGTCAACTGTCCCGATGCAGTAGAACTTCTTCAGAATGGTGACGAGAGTTCGGCGATCCCAGTCGTCTGTAACCCTTCCACCGTAATTGCACTCTCCCAGTTAAATATCTCAGAGCATCAAACGGAATATCATCCTATAATTTGGTAAAAGATTTTGGAAGAAAATTTTGTATTAGGCATCAAACAATTATTAGAAGCATGAATATTTTTAGGAAACTCAATAATTTTGTGAAATATATATCAAATAATAGAGATAGTAATTGTGTTTGTACTTTTACTATAATAAACTTGGAAGTTAATCGACCCTATTATTTGGTTTCTGTTTTTAATTTATTACAAAGATTCTATTTTGATCGTGTTTGTAGCAAAAATTGTAGTTTGAACTACTTAAAAAAATTGACTTGACTACTTGAAAAAAATTATAGTTTGAACTACTTAAAAAGTTCACTTGACTACTTGAAAAATTATAGTTTGAAATACTTAAAAAATTGACTTGACTACTTGAAAAATTATAGTTTGAACTACTTAAAAATTATAGTTTGAACATTTTACTTTACTATCAATGTACAAAGCAATTAACGAAAGCAGAATCAGTCAAATATAAACTATTAAAAATTAAAATAATATTAAATAATAATAATAATATTAAAAATTAATATTAAAATTCTAACCGGATATTGATTTAGAAACATGGACAATTGCTGAGCACTGATTCGCAGATCAGTTTCATTGAACTCATACGGAATGTTCCACCCTAATGGACCAAATTTTCTTCTTTCTTGAATTAAAGCGTGGAAGAACGTCAACGAATAAAGCAATTTCTTGAAAACAACCTAAAACCAAAGATAAGAACATTTTTACCGTGCCATCACAAAAATAATAATTAATCAATATATAAATAATCATAAAAATAGCAGCTCTTACGGGCTTCATGCAGCCTTCAAAAAAATCCGATTCGCACAAAGGATCGCTTAAGTAAGATCGCACAATGTTAGCTTTTAATCCTTTTGGAGGTTCATTCGTCATCTTGACGCCATTTTGCAATACCATTACCGGAAAGTGTTCAGCTGGATAAGAAGTCAACCACAGACGAAAATCTGCGTGGGTATTATCAATAGTCAATTCTTCACAAACCTTGAAAAGAAATACTAAATTCAGGAACATTTTGTAATCATTTAATGAAGCAAATACCAACAAAATCCTCCACATTCTTAAGAATGAGTTTACACAAAACTATTTTTTACAGTGATTTTAACAGCAATTATTTTCAAATACAATTTAGAACTATAATAAATGTTTGAATGTAAAATGTCCAGAACATAAGTTACTTTTCAGTAATGCATCATCTTTATTCAATTCCTTCTATTAGCTCACACTCTCTCTATATATATCTTGTTCAAATTTTCAATCGTTAATAAAATACTTTTTATTCATCCACTCAAGTTCAAATACATTTTTTTGAACTTGTTGTGGATGACGCTGGATGTTAATACAGTTTTTTTCAAATATAAATTCATTCCTTAAATTTAATTAATTAATTACATTTTTTTTTAGATTTAAGTTGCATATATCTACCAATAAATGGCGCCAGATAAACTTAAAAAATGAATGAAAATTATTTACAAAGGACTTTCTGCAATATAGTGGAATAAAAAGTAGGATTTGACTTAATTTTTTTTTATATATTACTTGTATATATATATAATTCTTCTGTACATGTGTTTGTCACTGAACCTCCTAAACGACTGGATGGATTTTGATGAAATTTTTGAGTATGTTTCAGTGGGTCCCTGGATGGTTTAAATTCCCCATTGAACCCGGTAGGTGGAGGCTGCAATCTGGTTCTTTTGTACGTGTGTTTGTCACTGAACTCCTTCTAAGCGACTGGACCGATTTTGATGAAATTTTTTGTGTGTGTTTGACAAAACACGGAGAATGTTTTTATGTTATCACCTTTGTTGCAAGTCGTCACCAGATAGTGCTGCAGTACATTAACTTCCATACTGTGCAATCAATAGCTATAAAAATTGGTGATAATATGTATTCGAGTATGGAAAATATATTCGCGCTATCCACTTTATTGTTACTTGCCACCAGATGGTACTGAAGCATTTCATCTTGCATACCGTTCAAACGATATCCGTAAAAATTAACATGCATATATATTGGAACATGGAGAATATATTTGCGATATGTAATTTTCTACAATGATTTTTTTTTTTTTTTTTTTTTTTTGGAGGACAACGTATGCTGGGTTCTGCTAGTATTATATAAAACTAATCAAATTTATTCGTGCTCATTTCATAATAATATAACATAAAATAAATATTTTAAACATCTTATAAAAATAATTAAAAATTCTTTTAATTAAGTACGTATCAATAATAAATAAAGTAATAAATTAATATTTTTCGACACTTATTATGAACTAAATAACAAATTAAATTATAGATGTAAATATATATATAAAAATACCTTCTCTAAAGTTGGCATCCATGATTTAGCAAGATGGCAGTTCTGTAACACAACCCACGAACCTAACTGTCTGGCATCTTCAATTAATTTCATGGCAATAGGACCTTGTCCTTGACCAAGAGATAAAGAATTCAAGCGATAACCTCCAAATCCCTTTCAATGAGAAAATGTATATTACAACAATTTATTTTATAAATGCAAATTAAATTATAAATGGAAAATTTGTTTTTGTCTTGATAACAGATTAAGATGAAAAAGTACAATATCTTGTTGAGCTAGTTTCATTTCTCCCTATTTTCTATTTTTACAGTACAAGTATTATGCTTTGGTTATGAATATTGCTCTACAATCTTTAAATCCAAATTTAAAATGTAACCAATTAGCATCGATTATAATATATGAGATATCTAAAAATAATAATGATGCTTTTATTCATTAATTTTATTTTTATTCCCTTTTTCATTTCCTTCTATTAGCTCACACTCTCCTATATATATATATCTTGTTCAAATTTTAAATCGTTATTAAAGTACTTTTATTCATCCACTCAAGTTCAAATACATTTTTTTTAACTTGTAGTTTAAGGCACTTGATGTTAATACAGTTTTTTCAAATACTAATTCAGTAATTAAATTTAATTAATTAATTTTAGTTTTTTTAGATTTAAGTTGCATATATCTACCAATAGATGGTGCCAAATAAACTTAAAAAAATAAATGAAAATTAATTATAAAGGACTTTCTGTAATATAGTGAAAAAAAAAGTAGGAATTGACTTAAAATTTTTTTTTTTATATTACTTGTTTAATTCAGGACATCACATTATTATAAAACTTCAAATTAATATAAATATCCCTTTAAGGGAAGAGAATGGAGCCTTATCAGACGGGCTTGTTTTGTTATGTTCGACGTGAAGTAAACCGACATTGCCACTCAAGTAACTTCATCGCCATGCACTCATCCACTTTTTACCCTCTGTAATAAAATCGCATAAAGTATTTTTATATCCATTTGACGGGAATCAATGAAGGTACGTGGTTTTAGGTTATAGAACTTCTGTCGTGTCAATATGAGCGATATCTTTTAGTAAATATTTTTTTATGGTAAAAATTCTATATAATTATTGTATATATTAAAGGAAACCCAATATTCTATGTGCGTCCCTTGGAAGGGGATGTTTGTTGGTCTCTGCACCTGACCGGATGGGAATCCTTGATATGTCCAAAGGAATGACCCGTTTCCGGTTGGGTGCAGGAAAATGAACTTTTGCCACAGCTGCGAGTGAAGGGGATATCTCTGGAAAGTATTTTAATATGGCTGGGCCTAGGAGAGGAAAGATGGCCCGAAAAGACAAGACTTCGGGCCAGATGGTCAAGAACAACAATTTACCAAGACTTTTAAGACTCTCGATTACAACGAGTTATATCTTCGCTTGGAGATTTTATGGATGAGTTCTTGTTAGTTCACCGAACAGATATAGACCCTGATATGGTGTTTCGGCAACTATCGTTCATTTAAATGTTATTGGAATGCGGCAACATGTATTTATATTTTTATTAATTCATAATTTTTTTACCCTTTCTTAGATTTAACAATATCTAATATCTGTATGATTTCTTTCAAACTTAAATTAGTAAATATCAATAAATTCACCTTTGTCAATATTTAAAATTATGAATTTGTTTGTGATTTATTTCACATGAGTGTGTTTCCTTTTCTAATTATATAAGTCTCTGAAGACATGCGAACTTTTAGGTTTAATTTATGGTATGGGTTATTGCGAAATTAATAATGGTTTATGTGTGTGATGGGTAAACGGTGTAGTTAGTTGTTTCGATGATTGAATTATTGTTTTAATTAATGTTTTAAAGTAATAATATCACACTTCTCTCCAGCGCAAACTAGTTCGCTGTTAGATCATACACTTTTTTGTTTCAGTGGCAAGGCCGGTTTGGTTCGTTTGATATGCGCTTAATACATACTTGATCGTCGGCAAACTTGAGTAGAGCTGCAGTAGGGTCAGCTCCGGGAGAAAGTACAAAAATTAGGGGGTGAAAAGCAGTAGCTGTCCAGAAAAAGCTTTTCCTAAATCGAACGGAGGCGGTTCGATGAAGGACTGGCCGAGATTCTCCATGACAAATTTCTGAACTGCTGGTATCATTTTGTCAAACCGGATGCACCTCATTATCAGAAGTTTCTGAAAATCTGAAAGTTCCTCGTTCCATTCGCCAGGAATGTCTTCTTCGTGAGGATTCTATATTTAAAAAAAGAATATCAGCTTAATTTTAGAATTAAAATAAAAATAACAACAAAACATATAGAATTTTGATATTCGATTTTTTTATTGGAGCAACAACTGAATTGAAGTTCACTTTATGGAAACGTGGATGCCATTTTTTTTATAATTGACCAAATTAACCAAATTTTATTTTGTAGTGGTGTGTGTACGGGCGGGTCCCACATTGTAATGTTCAAGTTGTGCAGCTGGATTATAACTGGGTGTGGTTGGGTTGAGACTTGAGAAGCAAGTTGGAGAACTGACGACTTTATTGACACACGCACAAACACCACACACATACAATTAAATGCAGATAATATAACACATTTAAAGACATATAATTATAGATTCGTGGAAGGATTCCACTTCTGAGCTGAAAACCCGACACTCAGGTTAGCGCAGGGTGAGGCCAATTACTATGCAGGGTTGCATTAAATATATTTCCACTCGTGGTGAGAGACTGTTAAATTAAACGTTTCTCATCAGAAGCGTGTGATTGCGCTGTACTTCTCGAGTGAGAGTCTTGAGGTCAACTAACCATTTTTCCTGAATGCCACAGGGGACACTCTAGCCGTGCGTAAGAGGAAGCACAGTTACAATTTTAAATTCTTGTAAACAATTTTTCTTCTAATATCATTTGTTTTCGAATCATTTTTAGTTTTTGCGTTCAACAAGCACACACACAAAAAATATGTGTGAAGTGCTTTTGGTAGAACTGTAAATGTAGAAAAATATAAATAATCAAATTAATTAAATATTGAAAATATACGTAAATTCCACAAGAATACTATACGTGCAAATATAAAAATTGGAAATCCTATAAAAATTATATTAGTAAAAACATGTTTTTCTTATTACAGAGGAAATCTAGAAAAACATACATATCTATTTCTTAAAATAACCTATAACTGCATCAGGTATAAACAAGTTGTACAGGCACGCAAATGAAGCTGCACCGCTCTTCCCTCCTTCCATGAGGGATACGACAACAACAATAACAGGCACACAAATACAAATATATAAGCAGACTTTTAGCATTTACAAAACCAACAAAAAAGAGATTTATTTTAATGATTTCAAACATAATGGCCTGTTGGAATGGCTAAGAAATTAATTCTATATATAAGGAAAAGTTCAAAATTTAGGAATCAAAGGAAATTCATTCGTTATCCAATACAATGATATTATATCATTTTCCCCACTGGAAGAGTTGTAGCATTCCGTTACCAGGAGAGAGGAATGTATATTTTTAACAAGTACATAATAAAATCTAGCGCTCAAATTTGAAGACAGATAAGCAGTGTTGGGGATAGTTATATTACATGCAATTAGTGTTTTCTACCAGTGAGAACAACCTATCACTCAAATAGATCTGATAGCAGATATTCAGTGTCATGGATAATGAGACCTCATGAAATTAGCGATTGTCCGTGCAACCTTCACAGGTCGAAACAATTACGAATAGAATACCCCTGAATAGTTGTATCGTGATTGGGAATAGACCATTAGCTGAGAAAGTGTCTACTCTAATGTGAAGTGAGTGATGTTGACAAGAAGTGTTATTTTTCTCTTTTTCTGAAAGTGATAGAACAGGCTGGCCGCCTGTTTACAAAGTGAACAACTTGTGATTTTGTGTATCACGCCGTCTGATAATTAAGGTCTGCCGCAGACCGGTTAAGACTAGATTCGTCATAGACTAGAGAACTCCCGAAAATATCCGTCCTTGGTAAACTGCACTTGTGTATCAAATTTATATCCTTAATTTTCATTTCATTGTAAAAAGAATTCTGCACATAGAAATAATGCTTGTAAATAAAATTTAAAATGTTCCCATGAACCTGAAAGTGGCCCTCTTCTTGAAGCCGATATAGGTCTAGTATAGGCCGACACGTTTCAGTATTATCAAGCATGCATACAAGTATTCTTTTGTAATTTGGGACAGATAATCTTTTATTCTCCTTTTGAAAATCAACAAGGATTTTAGTCACTGAAATATATTGGCCTTTTCACGAATTTTTGTTTCCTTCAAATGTGTCTAAATAATAATAATAGTAATAACCACTTACTAAACTGTCAAAAAGGACTCGAAATCCTTTTCCTTCAGCAGCAATGGACTCCCTCAAGCCTTCGAATGGACCGAGTTCGCTGAGACGGCAAAATTCGTCCCAGGATTTCTGGGGCAACCAAGTGAAAGGGTTTTTGTGAGGATTTTCCAAACCAATACCACCAGTGAGAAGAAATCGCCACTCTTCTTCTTTGACCCACCCTTCAGCTTTCAAGATATTGATGCACAGCAGAAAAGAGAAAAGAAGCTGAAACAAAACATCAAATAAATACTCATGGACTAATATTAATGCATTGTTTGTAAGTAGATTAAAAACAATATGAAGATTTCATACACCGAGTTAATGATGTAAAATAAAATTAAATGTTTTAAAGAAATTATATATTTTTGTCGAATATTATTACATATTAATTTGTATAATTCATCAAATGTACTTTAACTGTTTATTTTTGGGAGAAATATTTGATTAATAAATTATGTATAATAATTTTTCAAAATGTATATTTTTTTCCAAAGAAATACTTGTGGAAAACAGGCGAAGCAGAGATGCAGTGCCAACTCAAGTACGAAAAGGACGGAGATATAGTTCTCAACATTCTGTTCCTTCCCAATAGGGAAGAGATCATTATTTTAATGGTATTTTGTGGTCTAGATGCAACACTTGATGCATATATTTCCACATATGTCATGAATAAGGGTCACACATTAATACCATGGGTCAAATTCCAATGCGCAGAAACAAATGGGCGATTGTTTAATTTTATATTAAACAGATCATTCAAATCTGAATCCGATATTAAAATAACTTTAAATTGTTATTCTACAGCTCAATCGTTATTCTCAGTAATTCTTTGCAAAAATAAAAACACTAAATTCTTAGCTATCATACTTACTAATCACCTTAAAGCTTCACTAACTGGTTCAATGACCATGGATAGCAAAATTCTTATTTATTCTGATATGCTTCGTCCAATTTTCGCATAATCCCCAATCTTGTCCTATGCAGCTAAATCTAAGTTAAAACCACTTGAAACTTTACAAAATATCATTATCCGCCAAATTACCTCTGCTAAATGTTTCATGAGCAATTCTGATATCTATAAAGCAATTAACATTCCTTCTTTAAAAGATTTTCTTAAGCACATCTCTATGAAATTTTTTTTTGCACGCTTATTAATCGTGAAAATACTGCAATCCAGGAGATTGACTCTTACGTTCCCAATTAAGAATTAAAACATCCACGCAAAATTTTAATTTAATTTCTAAATTAATTTTTAAATATTTTTCTTATCTTTTATTTGTTTATGATTATAAGTTAATGTTCTTATATTTGTAAATATATTCTGGGAAATTTTCATTGTTTCAACTTTATTTACCCTGTCATATCGGAAATGAAACCCCAGAGGCTAAATATCTCCAAAAGTATGTGACAACCAAGTTATTTTACAAGAATAATTAAAATACTCGTCATTATCATATTGAATTATTTATCGGTAATAGCGCAATATTGTTGAGAAACTTCAAAAATGTTTTTAAGATATCGTTCATCATTAGATTCATAATATTGTGAACAAAAAGTGTCTAAAAACAAAGCATGGTAATTTTATTTTAAACATAGTATTTTCAATGTAACTTTTTATGCACATTTACAAGAAACAGAAAGAGAAAAAAATAGGTTTGAAAAGTTTCCATACCTTATCTTTTCAAACAAACTTCGGCACACATTAACATATAAAGACTCCATAAAGTATTTTTTGAGGATTTCCAATCGTTCTGCAAGGTTATCTGAAACCTCTGAATTATCAATAGATCCAATGTATAGATTGATAAACCAAGGTAAAGAGTATTGATACATGGGATCAATGTTAGCCAAATCAGCGATAGTGAAGAAACAGAATGGAAGAATGGATAGCAATTGGTTTATAACCCAAACGAGTTTGATCGATTTGGGCTTCAGTTTCCTCCACAAACACCTGAAAAAATATATATAAATTATTGAAATAAATATAAAACTTAGTGATAGTTAATAATGTATCATTATACTATAAATAATTTGTTTCATAAAAATAAAATTACCTGTTTTTCCTGAATTTCATTTGACAATTCTTTACTGGATGATATGACTTTTTACAGCTGTTTCATCTTCTAATATATTAGTACCAGATGTTAATAATTCAAGGATTTTTGTCTTCAATGGCTTTTAATTGCCTAAAAGTATAGTATGCCTCAAATATTTTATAATTTTTATAATTAAATTAAAATGCATTTTCCACTTAAATTGACTAATACTAAATTTACTTTTAATCAAAATTATTTTAAATACTTGCGTTTCTATAATCAAACTCATAATGTGTTAATTAAACACACAACCAAATTGATTAATTTTTTTCAATAGACTTCAGAACTTTTTATATTAAAAATATTACTTTTTTGGAAGGAATAATCTAAGCAATGAGAAAAATGATTTAGTTTACAAGACTATTTAAAAAAAAATAAGCAAAATTGTTTATACAGTAAAACTATTTATATTTGTAATTCACTATTATGTTTTCCAAGAACAATTATAATAATTAAAATAATTTGGCATATTTCATTTTAATGAAGCTAATCTTTCTGATATCATCTTTAGGAGATACAAGTGGACAGAATCAAATTATTGTTAAGACAACGTATTTTAAAGACAATACATGAAATTTTGATAACCGAAGAAAATTATGTATCCATTTGATTATGTATTTCTCAATAACGTTATTCAGCATCCTAGATAAAATCAAAAGTCAATATGAACATAGATAATATTAGAATTTCAAGAACAATCAAGGTTATTGAAGGATCCAACTGTATGTAGATGAGATAATCATGTTCTCAGTCAGAAAAAAGCAGCTACTACAAACTCACACAGGGAATGCAATATGTCATTCAGTTTATGTTTTTTTTTTTTTACATGTAGAAACTTCGATTACTCGATGTGGTCTTTCATGCAAACCAGAATTTGAAGTTAAAATTTAATGAAATATTTGAAAGTTTCTTTTCATTTACAAATTGCTATTATGCAATGATTGACGTGATAGCTGTCTTTTACACACAATTAAAACGTGTCAAGACGACCGTAAATCATTTTGTTGTTGTTGATGTTTCTTACCCAACTTGGTAGACAACTAGACCATGACCAAGAACCCGTATAGACTCATGGTTGCAGAGAAAGGGAGCAGCTTCTGATGTGATGGAGCACTCGTAGGTAGAAGTCTGACTTGCTCCGTGACGATTTACAGTTATATGAGACCAGGACCTACGGCATAAAGTGGATTCTCAACTACTACAAACATCTATGGCCCCGCCGCGGCTGAACCCGAAACCTGTGGCACCGAACGTCAGAGCGCTAGACACTCGGGTAAATCATTTTAAAATGCATTCACAAAAGGATTTATAAAATTCTCACCTTTTATTTTCAGCGCCTTGAAGAAGAAGGTTGTTCTTTTGTTCTTCCAATTCTGGTTTTTCTCTGGCAACTACAATACCAAGTAACTGATCTTCCAGACCAGCAGGAGTTATCATGAAATTCACAAGGGTTACCTTCACAGACGTTTCGGGTAAGTAGTGAGGATTTCGTAACTTGGTTGTTATGTAGAAGCGAAACTCGGAAGAATATTCGATAGTTGAGTCGCCGAGTTTTATGCAAACCATACCCCCCTTGTCGGAACGTCTGCTTCAAAAGTAAAGGTTCTAACACAGGATCCAACTCTTCCCCGACATTTTCTAAAAGAGCCTGTATAAACATTTACCATATTTATTTTAAAATTGCAAAATCTAGTTAAATTATAATTCTCTGCAAAAACGTTTATAAAGATTAAGATTATAAATAACTAATATCTTAACTTCCATTAATATTGCATATTTTTTTTGAAATATCTTTTCATTAAAGTCATTAAAAACAATAAGTTTATATAATTATTATAATAGCTTATTTTAATTGTATACCGATTTAATTACATTATAATTGTATTGCATTGGTAAGAAAGTAATACCAGTTTTCATCATTTAAATTTTAAATAATGAAAACTGAAATCATGAAATTTACAATCATTATTTAAATAATACTCTTTAAATTTTAAAAGGGCATGGTGAAAGACGGATGTACTTTTTTTAACCTAATAGATGAATTATATTCCATTTATATAATAATAATACATATAAAAATATTTTATTAGTCACACATATTAAAAATATTAATACATATTTTATTAGTCACACCTATATTTATGTAAAAAGTAACAAATATTGGAAATAAAATGAAATGAGAGTAAGGTGGAAGGCATTGCTCACTGCTCGTATCTCTCGAAGAATTGGAGGAACATTTTGGAACAGGGTATTTCGGACAAATCGCGTGAAAAACTCTCCCAAAATTCAGACTTTCGGTGGGCCATGGCTGTTTGGAGAGCCATCTGCACCGCATTGGCATTTTTATAGCCCAAATTGCCCGCTCTGTGGGAAAGATGAGATCATGGACAGGAACCCTATAGCAAGATGCCCAGCCTTACATGGGGACTTCTGAGGTGAAAAGATATCTTATTGTTTCTTTTTCTTGGATGTGTTTTACACTGTTTTGATATCGTAAGAGTTTTCATCTCTCTGCCATCGGAAATGAAAAAAATTTTGGAAATAATTTTTAAAAATATTTTTTAAATTATTTTTTTTATAGTTAACAGCTATTATTTCTTTGTCTAATAAAAAAATTAACTTCTTGCTATGATTAATAGGTTATTTTATTGTTCACTAAATGTTTCTTAAATTACCTAATCTGGCGATATCTGTATGAGTCATTGCCAAATTCAAATATTAAAAAAAATCATGAAATTTTTTAGCGAGTTTGAAGAATTGTTTTAATACACTATTTGATGAATTGCTTTTAATATAATATGAAATAACAAAAATTATGTATAAATATAAAAATTTCAATAACAAAAAAACTTACTGATTTCCAAAAGTAATGCAATTTTCCAAAGAACGGACAAAATCAGCATCCGTTAGTTTAATGACCTGCAATTTGTTTGCTTTTCCATATTTTTAATCCATTTACTTGCCTGTCCTTGTGGATCAATCAAAAGAGGCCAGCGACGAGCATTACTGTGCACAAAGGAAATATACATATTACACAATCAATAATTCATGTATTGATTTTGATACAGTACAACATTATCGAAGTATGCAAAACCTCAGTCAAAAAAGTTTCAAAGTATCAAAAAAAAATCAAAAAGTATTTTGCATTTTGTAAAAACTTATTATCCCTTATAAGTATAAAAATAACATTTATGTGACACAAAGATGACGCATAAGATATATTTGATTATGTTATCTAAATATGGTATTTAAATAGCAATAAAAAATTAGCGATAAATATCACAGGTATTTTTCAAAGGAAATTAATAAAGTATTAAAAATTACAAAAATACTTAAAATTAAATTTGTTTAGACATTATTATTGGCTATTTGGATTTATTAAAGATCAACTCTTAAAATCCTCTTTAAATCCATCCTCTTCTTTTGGTTTTTAATTTTCATAGCGATAAATGAATTTTGAATGATCATCAGTTAGAACGCCTACAATGTAGAACATCTACATCATTCAATTCCTTCTATTAGCTGACACTCTCCCTATATATATCTTATTCAAATTTTCAATCATTCATAAAATACTTTTATTCATCCACTCAAATTCAAATACATTTTTTTAACCTGTAGTGGATGACACTGGATGTTAATACAGTTATTCCAAATATTAATTCAGTAATTAAATTTAATTAATTTTGGTTTTTTTACATTTAAGTTGCATATATCTACAAATAGATGGCACCAGGCAAACTTAAAAATGAATGAAAATTATTTATAAAGGACTTTCTGAAATATAGTGAAAAAAAAAGTAGGAATTGACTTTAATTTTTTTTTTTTATATTTCTTGTTTTTTTAAATATACTAGCCATCTCTCTCCTTATCCTCTGTTTTAGAACATTTTTTTCTGCGTATCATATTAAGACAATTACAGTATTATAAACAGAAATACATCTGAAAATATTAATTGTAATACTTACACAACGCTTATGAAATAATATGGGCAACAAAACAAAGAGTATTGATTCCTATTAATAAAAAGATTTAAGGCATAATCGCTCAAACACGATCTGATAAAGTGGAAAAATATTTTTACATGAAAGTGGTTTATATTTGAAAGGATATTTTAAATGAGAATTTAAATAGTTATGACAGAGAAGTTATTAGTTGGCAAGCCTGCTAAATCATGGATACATATTAAGTATATGCTTTGATGTAATCCCCAAGTCTAATACATAATCCATTGCCATTAATGTGGAAATTGCAAGAAATTTTTGGCATCCCTTTTATGCTGACAGCTCAAATAGAGTGATTCTAGCTTCACAAATTTAAAATTCATCTTACTATATCAGGTTTGCAAGAGTCTTTTTGGTTCTCACCATTTAAAATCATTGCAAAAAACAAAAACACTTTCTTGTCAACCCAATATTTACGTATTCTCCTATTTAAGTTGATGACTTTCACCATTTAAAAGCATTGCCATATATACTAAAACCATTTAATTTGAAATTTCTCATTGTATTATAACATTTCAGGGTTTTAATCAACTGGAATCCTGGCTCTATTTTGCATCACAAATGCACCAAATAGGCGTTCATATATTTAAAACCATTTGATTATGGTGATATGGCAAAACCATTTAATTTGAAGTGGATTTTCAACTTATAAAAAGTTTATACATTCCCTATTTACAAATAGATATGTATTTTTATAATACTGAAATACATAAAAAATACTTTTGAACAGTCACAAAAAGAACTTTTTATAATACCTAATAATAATTCCATTTTCCACAGAGAAGTTATCAGTTGGCAAGCCTGCTAAATTCCAGTCTCTAATTAAGACAGGATCTCCAAGCATTTCTCTTAAGGAAAATTCGTCAGAGCAAGGAATGCCACTGTCTTTGCAAGCAGCAACCCAAGAGGAGCATTGATCCTAGAATATAACGGAACGAACAAGCAAAGGAAGAATATTATTTCTTCTCCAGAAAACTTGAAGCACATAAGGCATTGATAAGATATATACAAAATATTGAAAAAAATGATTTTACAATGTAAAAGTCATATATATAGAAGGATTTCATATAATGAATAGCCAAACATTAAAATCCCATTATAACCACCACCTAAGACCACCACTGCTATTTGATAGACCATTAGATGAAATTAACTACAAGGCCAATCAAATGGTAGGAATGGATTTTAAGATTATATTTCAATGTAATGCCTGAGATTATATTTCATTAAACAGTAATTTTTATTGTTTTCATTTGTAAAAATACAGGTTTTATTCGATTTCCACAGTAGTCTAAAATGCTTTATCAAAATTTTTAAGTCAGTTTGTTATTCATGACGTATAAAAATTAGCACCAATTAAAAAATATCAGCAAATAAGTGGAACATACAGAGGAAGACAAGACGGCCAGCTAAAGGTCATTAATGGCAGAATTGCGAAAACTTTGTTTATTTGTTTGTGTAGATAAACTATGGTAACTGCATGATATTTATTCCCAACGAATTTGATTATAGTGGTAGAATAAATGCATAAAAAGCACGATTTACTGCATACTGTTGACTATAGGACTATGAAGCCACAATTCCATTCATTTGCTTATGCTACTTGAGATTTATGGATGTAAGATTATCATGTGTCTATTGGTTCATTGAAGAATGAAAGGCTGTATAATGTCAAACAAATTTCATGTTGATATACATCTTGTATATTGATAAATCGCTATGCAAACTTTGAGTTATACGTGGTTATGTAGTCACTTTTATTCAAAAGTTATAAGATATGGAAACCCCTGACAATAATTTAAGTTCATCCTCTATACTGTAAATACGTTTCAAAAATTAAAAAAAAAAAAAAAGTTACTGTATGCTAAAAATCATTTTTTATATAATATTTAAAGATGAATTAAAAACAAACCTGTCTAAAAGCAGAAGTAAAAGCACCCAGATAAGCCACCAACTGCTGATGCAATAAGTATGTCAACAGTGAGGTTATTGTATTGAATACCTAGCTGTACAGCAGATTCATTCCAACGATCCTTTTCACCTCCTAGACCACCGATGAGTAGCTGAGCTCGCTCGAGCTGAGTTGCACAAAGTTGCACTTGTGCCTCGAGTTCTGAAGACACAAATGTAAAAATTTAATTAAACATAAATTATATTTTAAGTGATTTTTTCATCAAGATTTCAAACTAGTTAAAAATGTTAGTCGTAATAATTATTTGCAGAGAAAGAATTATACTAGTATACTAAACAGCAAATATTATTATTATTTCAGTAAAGATTGACTGAAATTGCCATTATTAATTTTATTTTGTGAAAGTTTAAATTATATATAAATATTTATATATTATGCATATTTTTTTCAAAAAAAAAAAAAGAAAAAAATCATTATGATTATATGTGTATCATTATGTACATATTATTTTTTATTTTATTATCTTTTTGACACATCCCAAATGTAATATACTTATTTTCAACAGTTATTGTAAAAATATAATTAACAACTCTGTCATGATCAATGAAAGATGATCGTAAGGAAAGAGATTTGGAGATTTTTTGACAATCGCTCTATCTCTTGCTTTGTTCCACTTTGGGACTTCAAACAAATGTAATATAAAAAAACTTAAAGATTATTCCGAAATCACTTATCCATGGCATAAATCGAACACGAAACCATAGTATTCCGAGCGCCCAGAGCATTGTCTTAGCAAACACTGACCATTCAGGAAAGATTAGATATTTCAAATACAATATTAAATGAGGGAAGATGAGAACGCAAAAAAGAAGAACATAACTTTGACAATTGGACGAAAGCCTAGTTTCTTTTTTAACCAAAGGTTGACTTTGTTCACTTTGATGTGACTTTGTGGAATAGCATTCTTTGAACATTTAAATAGCATGATATAAAAAACACTACAAAAGATTATTTAAATCATCTTATAGAAAATATGAAGATAAATCGTTAATAAAAGCAAAATTCGAGCATTTTTCTTGGTATTCCAAGTTATGTTTTGATATAATTCAAAGAGGGATAGCCCATCAGATGACGTTGTCATTAGAACAAACTTTATTCTTGTCTCCGCACGACGGAATTAACACAAATTATAGACCTAATCCTCAACATTAAATTAGATATTTCAAATACAATATTATTAATGATGGGAAGAATAGGGAGTATCTTCTAAAAGAAAAGAACATAATTTCACCAGATTTTCCACTTGTCTGTTGAAGTAGAAATTTGTAGCTTGCCTTTAAAATTTAACCAATGGTTGACTAGCCAAAATAATCTTCAACAGCATTTAAAAAAAAACCGTGGTGTTGCAACTTTCAGTGGAATAGATTTTATAAGGCCCAACAAATTTATCCTTTACAAATAGGGACAAGAAAATGTTCATATTTTCGGAATTTTTTTTTTTAATTAAACAGCAAGACAAAGTATGAAGCACAGCAATTCATGGACTTCATGTGCCCAAACAAGATTTTTAAAAAAATGATTTTTACACATTCGTAAAACATAGATCAACGAGTAAAAAAATCCCATCGAGCATACGAATTTAACGTTTATAAGAAGCAAAATATACGAATGCGTTTATTATATATACTTGATACTTTATACTTTATTATATATCCTTGATACTTTATTATACATGACTTTTGATACACATATGATACATACTTGAATTTTATTATTCAAATATGTATAATAAACCGATTCTTTCTTATGATAAAATATTTTCTATGTAAGTCCTAATTATGAATATGATTCCATGTTGGCCTAAATTGATAATGCTAATTAATTTTATTAACATTGGTTATTTATTTTTTGTTAACATTTATTTTCTGTTAACATTTTGTACACTCATCTTTTAATATGCACTGAGTTTAATTATTCTATTCATAAAAATTTCTGAATATTAAAATTTATTTTTGAAGTTATTATCTTTATTTATATAACTATTAAAAAAAGAAAATTGAAAATGAAATTTTTATTAATTTATTTTAGTGTTATAAAATTATAAATGAATAGAATATATTTTAGAATACCGGATGTCATTCAAATGTACCTTCTTTTTTCCTTCTGTGCCTGAGCAAGCTTCTGCTCCAAAGCTGCTAATTTATTCTGTACTTCTTTCAAACTGTCTTGCTTCACCTTCAAGGCGGCAAGGGCTGTACTTAAGTCACTTTCTGCTTGAGCTAATGCCTCTTTTAGGTGCTACTATTTTTATAACTCTAAATTGGATAAAAAAAAAATTAGTAAAGAAGTAATTTAAATAGAAAATTAGTCCATTATTTTTTTTCAATAATATTAGTATCACAATGCTAGGAAAGTAAAAAATTTTTATTTTGCACAATAGCAAGTTAATAGATTTATTTTAAAGAAAAACAATATTAAAAATAAATTATAGAGATATTTAATGTATCGGAAAAATTTTAATCACCATTTGGAAAGTAAGAAAATATTCAGATTTAATGAAATAAATTCATTAAAAAGACTACAAACAGAATCTGAACAAAAAATATAGTCGAATAATGCAATATGAATCTTCAGATGATTTTTGTTCCTAATTGAAAATTGAAAATTTGTGAAATATTTATAATATAAATTTGTGAAATCGTGATATTATGAATTTGTAAAATCTTGTGAAAGATTGTGTTCATCAGATGTTTTGCAAATTTGGTTGAAATGCAGCAACGTTTGAAAGTTATTATTAATTCATAATTCCTGAGATGCCTTTCAATGAAAAGAATAAGATCGCCCGGATAAACGACGAACAACTGAAGGATACATAACTTTGTAATGTGTCGAGTAATTTTCGGAACCTTTGTATCATGTAATGCCAGTGACTTCTCTAGTTCTTTACAAATATTTAGTCTTAAAATGTGAGTGCATAAAAACCAAATCAAAACAGCAAATAGTGAATAAGAAGCTAGGAAAGAAGCCGATGAAAATAAACAAGACATAAGAAATTTCTTGTCAAGCAGTAAAAGTGTAATTATTAATAAAAGTTATAGTTATTATAATCTGTTTCAATTATAATCAGTTAATTTTTGTTCATAGTTTTTTTATTACTTTACGGCCGTTGAATTTAATAAGAATGTATTAAGTCTCATCTAATATTCAAATCGTTTGCGTCTTTCTTAAACACAATAACACGGACTTATTACTTTATCTTTAGTATGAAGTAATATGATTACTCCCTCATACAATAGGTTCACAAAGTTCATGACCCTCAGTGAACTTATTTGTGCGGGAGAAAATTCCTGTAATTCATTCTCGCAAGAAAAGAGATAGAATGCTTCATGCAATTGAGTAACAGTAGAAAATGTTGGATGCGCACGCAGCGTTAGACTCGTCATTTGAATGGAAACGGCAGTTTGTTTTAAGTTGAAATAAACCTGTCTGTTAAGGTTTTTAGGTATCATATACGACAGTTTGGTAGTTAATGTTTTAATAGCATAACTAGCAAAATAATTAGTTCAGTATTCTAATATAATTTTCTTTTTAAAATATATCAAACACATCTGAATAAACGAAATTTTATAAAGGTATGCAGAAGTGTTTTTTTAACTCACTCATCATATGAATCCATAGCTCGCACCCAACGACATAAACCTTCTGCAGCAGTAGAAGCGCTTTTAATTTTCTGGATCAAATTCAGGATTCGATGTATAATTTTTTCCTGATTTCTTTCATTGCTTTTGGTGCAATATTGTCCTAGAATAATTTCAAACCTGTTATACTCATGAAATAAAAATAGCAAAATTAAATTACAATTTTTTTTTTGAAGATAAGTTTTAATTGTTAATGATTTTTTTAATTAGAATTTTTAAACTTATTTGCCGTTAGCCGAATTAGTCAATAAAAATTACTTACTTTATCATAATTCTTTAAACTGTCTAAGAACTTCATATCTCCTAATAGCTTTTTGAAGGACCCCAGTAATCTTCAATCATTTTACCTAAAAATATTTTTAAAATTTATAATTTAAAATTAGTACCAAAAATTAACTAAAAATATTTAGAAAATTTAATACCTTTAATACCTTTTATTTACAACAATTAACATAAATATAATGAATGAGTTTTGAAATGCAGCTCATACATAGCATGACTTAAATTCTAGCACAAATTACGAAGGTTGTTTTTTCCCCCATAAATCTATTTTTCACTCTTTCACAAAAGAGAAAAATTATTTTATAAATTACGGGGGTAAGGTAAAAAGTTATCGGCCTGACAATGAAAGACTTGCGAGTTTCAGTTAAAGAACGATTTTATTTTTCTACATAATCTCCCCTTGACTACAACAGACTTGGTCCAATGTTTATCCAACATCAGTATTCCTTCCCGGAAGTAAGAGACTGGAAGGTTGTGCAAATATTCATCTCGTATGGCACTCTCAACTTCTTCATTGGATGCGAAGCGCTTCTCAGAAACAGATTTCTTCAAGTTTGGGAACAAATGAAAGTCTGAGGGTGCCAAATCAGGAGAATAGAGGGAATGGCCGAGCAAATCGTACCCCAAATCCCACAGTTTTCCCATCGCCAACACACCTTTGTGCACAGGTGCGTTGTCCTGGTGAAAGATGACTTTTTCTTCTTCAGTCCAGGCCTCTTCTTTTGCGAATTTTGGCATTCAGCTGGTCAAGAAGATTGGAATAATATTTGCCTATAATTGTTTTTGCCTTTTGCAAAGTAATCAATTAACAGGATCCCTTTCGCATCCCAAAACACGCTGGCCATGACCTTTCCGGCAGATGCGATCGACTTCGCTGTCTTTGGCGCTGAACCATCGGCTTTCACCCCCTGCTTGGGCTGCTGTTTTGTTTTTGGCGTTAGTGGTGGACCCATGTGACAAATCGCCGACAAAATCGGTCGGATCCCTATTGAATTGGTCCAAAGATTGCTGTGAAAATCGTTTGCGCATTTGCTTTTGATCGGCATTCAGCACTTACGTGTACCCAGGCAGGAAACATAATTTTTTGCTAATTGGAGAGCCATCTCTGTCCAGGCCGAGAACTTTTCCCCTTACCCTCGTATGTACAATTTTAATTTACTAGAACATAGTCTCTACATGATATTTAAACCTCTAAATCTGCCCATCAATCTTGCTAATTACGTTGACCACTTTTCTTATTGTAATGCCACTTCGATGGATAAACATGCATTTATGTCATAACATGATAGATAAACATCTATGGATGGCATAACATGATGGATAATCATCGATGGATGACATACAGGATGGATAACATTGATGGATGACATACAGGATGGGTAAACATCGATGGATGACTTAAAAATATTGATCTGATCTAAAGTAATTTGTTACTAGAATGGTAGATATGCTGCAAAATTAGCGCTGCCAAAACAGCATCACAAAACTCTGTAATACAGTATATCTACATTGCGCCCTACAATTTAGAACGCACATTCCAGGAACGGTATCTTAGACGTTTGTATTCTCTTCCGTAAGTCCAACAGAGAGGTGACACCGATTTACAGATTTATGACTACCAAATCCGCAAAAGACATGAGAGCTGTCGGTTCGAAGTAATTATTGAGTTCTCTCAATTCAGAAGTCGATGTGATAATCACCAGACACCAAAGAGTCAAGTTTTCTATAAGAAATTTTCTAAATTGAACTTGTAAATAAAATTTTAAATCTTATTTTATCCACCTGCAAGCGATGATTACACATTATAGATGACGGTGCTTTTTACATAACTTTGGATATAAAATGAGGCTTACCTGTTCCAGATGGATCTGGTATTCGATCTGGTTTGATACCTTTTAAAACACATATTGCTTCCATGACCAATTTTTACACCAGCAGGAGGGCTTTTCATAGATTTAACAACCGTTATATCCTGAAACACAAAAGAGGAACTTTATTATTCATAATAAAAACAAAATATGTACGCAATATACATACACACAACAAACAATATACGGTTATATAATATATATTATTAATTTTACACTTTTAATTTGAATTCGAAGATGTTTATAAATTCATATCATTATTTAGAAATTATGTGTAATTTTCAAGCTTTTTTTAAATTTAAATATATATATATATATATTTATATATATAACTTATATATTTTACTTTATAAACTAAAACAAGTAAAAATTCGAACAAATTGATATTAACTATTTTTTAAATCATACACAACTATTTATGCAATAAACACAGAAATAAAAATTAAACTTTGAACAACATACTACCAAGTGTAAAAACATAATTAAAATGGTTTTATTATAAAACGTGGATAATTGCGATAATATAATATTAAATAAAAATTATAATCAATTTAAAATTTCATCTAAAATTAATTATTGATAAAAAGACATTTCTATTAGACAGAGACAATTCATCTTTCTGAAGGGAAAAAAAAAGGCATTTCCATGAGGCAGTAGTTGTCTGAATAGAAAATTTTTGCTGACTTTATTTTGATACAATATCTAATAAACAAATTTAGTTTAGACAAATCTTTGACCAGGAAGGCAAGTAATCGGTAAATTTTTAACTCGTGTAATCAATTATATACCTTAATGACAGGAAAATTTGACAACGAAAATTAACATTAATATAATAAAGTCTACAATGATCGCACTTCCACTTTTGTTTAATAGAAAAAAATTTAGCAAGAGAATAAATTTTATTAACATATGACATTAGTCCACATATCTTTGAATTTATATCAAATTAAGTCACAAAGATTCTTAATAAGAAAGAGTAAGCCATATTACCGCAGGGGTCAATATATTCAATGCTTGTATAGCAGCTTCAAGAATTGGAACAGCATGAGCTAAATCGAGTCGCATTCATCTTTTATGGCTTGGGCATTGGCAGCCTGTTCATTTGCCACGGCTTCATCTTGCTTCACAACTTTTCAACTTCGGCTACATCTGCAGACTCGGCTTGTACTATAGCCATTTGCTCTTCGACCTTCTGGCCAGCAATTACCAAAGTGGGCTGCAGACTGGTCAACTTCTCTTGCATTTTTGCAACGGCAAATGCTGCATTTTGGAGTTCCTGGAGGCCTACCTCGTATCGGTTTTTAGCTTTCAATACAGACCTTAAAATGATTAAAGAAAATACTAAAAAGAGTACAATATCGTCGCTGCAAATTAAAATAACAGTATGATATTTTCGAATAAATAAAAAAAATGTATCAAATTAAAATATGGAAAAAAGAAATTTGTAATATAAATTTATAATATTATAATATTTTAGATAAATTATTTTAATATAAATATGGAAAGGAATTTTTTTACGTATCGCACTTGGTAGGCAGTAACATCTAGACCAAATCCATGAATTTTCATGGGAGAAGAAAAGCGGTGGGGCAACTTAGGTTGTGATGGAGCACCCATGGGTGGGTAGACATTGGGGGAGGACTTTTAGGGAGAACTACCCCGCATTTACATATCGTATGGGAGATAACCCGAAAACTCCCACCAGGTAGTCCGACTCACAAGGCAAGATACTAAATATCAAAAACGCCATCAAGACTCCTCGTTTTTGAAACAGTGACTACAGCAAAGACGCCAACGGATTGAACCTCTGCCCTAATGCTAACCAGCGGCGCACGTTGCCTACAAGTCGGGCAGAAATGTAATTTTAATGGTGCATTATTGCTCTTCACACACTAATAGTTATATGAGGCAATCCAGTTTTTAAATGTTTTTTTTTTTTTAGAGAATAAAAATAATTTTTAACAGAACCGAATTTAAAGTTACTTTATAATACAAAGCTTCCTTGATTATAAAATCAAGGTAATTTAATTCAAACGGTATTCTTAATTATTAGCAATCCATTGAAAAATAATAGAAGTACAAAAATAGATTCAAAAGAATTTTTGTTAAGAAAGCAAGCATAAATTTCCGTGCTTTATTTTTAAGTTGAAGATTCGTTTCCCTTTCGGAGAAATTTATTCAACAAATGAATTAAAAACGCTTTTTTTATTTTGTTCTCTTAAATTTATTCAAATAAAAATTTAATTATTTAAAAAACGTAATCACCATTTGAGAATTAATATTGCAAAAAATTAAGACTCAAAACAATTATATATGCTGTAGTGTGCAGGTTGAGCAACCAGAATGTAACTGGGTGTAGTTGGGTTGAATACTGAGGCACACAGATTGGAGAACTCACAATTTTATTGACATAGGTACAAACATCACACACACATACAATTATAGATATACAATATTTAACACATATAAAGACATATAATTATAGATTCGTGGAAGGACTCCACTTTAAGCCGAAAACTCGATACTCAGCTACGTGCAAGGTGAGCGAAATATACTTCTAGTCTGGCAAAAGCCAACTAATACGCACGGTTGCGTTAAATATATTTCCCTCGGGATGAGAGACTATAAACTAAATTTTTGCCATGGGGGAGTGCAGGTTGCGCAGCAAGGGGCGCTCTTGCCAGTGTGTAGGAGGAAACAAGGTTACAATTCAATGATTTGTTCTTTGTTATTTTTATACACACTAATATTAATAATCACAAAAAACTAAAAGCTCTTAAAATAATTAAATAATTATTAAACTCACCTTCTCTTTTTCTCAAGAGAGTCTTGAATGTTGAAATCAATTCCAAATGACGTCGGTGTGACATAGTTGTGACGTTGCAATTCCGAGTAATAGAGCTCGGAGAGATTTTCTGTTGAAGTATGAAACATTTTACACATATAAATGCAACCATCTCTTTCTTTATCGCTCAACTCTACTTCTTCAAGGAATTTGCTGGCCACGGCTTCCAGGGCATCTTCTGGCCAAGCCTAAATGTTTTTTGAAAAATTCTACAATTATCAAAATTTTCTAAAATTTGCAAATAAGTTTTCATTTTTAATTTATTGATAGTTTTTATAACTATTTCTGGTTTAAGTTATTTTTAATTTGCTTGAATTAATATAAAAAAAAAAAAGATGCTTTGGGTTTATTCGTCAAATATAGACTTTCAATGTTTAGTATCGCTTAGTTGTAGAAAAACCTTGGTGAGGATATAGGTAATCTCTAGTAACTACACTCATGTCCATAAAATTAAAGATAATGAAGTTCAGGCAAAGAAAGAGACAGAAGCAAAACAAATTTGACTTATTTGTAAAGTCTATTTATTAAACAAAAGGTAAAAAAAAAAGATGCTATATGTTTGACATAATTAATAAAAATTGCGATTTTTACTCCCTGGAGCAAATTTCAAAAAGAATCTATTTACAAAAAACAGTATAACATGGCTCCCGGACGACGCAATACAGGCCTTACAATGCCTAGGCATGCTGAGTATCAAATTATCAATCTGATCTTGGGGACTATTACACCACTCATCAAGCAATGCCCTCGAAGTTCCGGTTGACAGGTGGGAGGGGTTGACGGGCTGCAATTCTGTCGGCCAAGCATATCCCACACATGCTCTATTGTTCAAGTCCGGTGAGTATGCTGGCCAATCCATTGATATCCTCCAATTGAACATTCGTCTACAATGTTTGCACGGTGAGGACGGGCGTTGTCATCCATAAACAAAAATTCGCGCGCATGGCGCCCCGAGACAAACGTACATGTTGTTCCAGAATGACATCCCGATAGATGTGGCAAACATGCAGGTCAATTCTGGAACCAAGAATAATTCCTCCCCAAACGAGCCATCCTGCACCACCGTAACGGTGCCGTTCAATGGTGGTAACGGGTACCTGGCGCTCTCCATATGAAAGTCCGGAAGACTGCAAACTAAGCCTGGACTCCGGGAGACCACTGTTGCTGTCCACAATGCATGTTCTCTACTCCAGGTTAATCGCAGGCGACAATGAGTTGCGGTAAGTGGAACACATCTGACAGGCCTACGGCATATGAACCAATGTGCCCTAAACGTCTGTACACGGTCTGCCTTGAAACTGTCGTACCGGTAGCTGACGAGACAGGTCTGATGCTGTGCTCCGTCTGTTTCTTTTGGCAGTAACTGCTAAATACCGGTCCTCATTCGGCGTTGTAACTCGGGAGCGCGACCTGTGCTGTAACATCTACTCACATTACCGTTGCCAAAGCCTGGAGATGACACTCTGGGCGATTCAAGTTCCTCGGATACTTCCAGCTGGGTACGTCCACATTCCAGTCGATAATTCTACCACGTAAAAAATCATCCAAATGCTTCCTTTGTGCCATAACTATGCAGTTATTGTGCACTGAAGGCTTTTAAAGCGCTTGGGAACAATTTTACTTCTTTGCCACCATTCATATATACCCCTCTGCCATGGCCATTGTGACGTACTATCGCCATCTGGTGGTTTCCTGTACTCTTCTTCAAGATGTGTGTGATAATTCTACGGTGAAATTTTTATTTAGAGTTCAATTTCTGTGTGATTCTGGGACAAAATATGGTGTGTATTAAGAATTTTCATCACGTCCGATAATGGCACATACTGCATAGATAAATCTAATTATGGAGATAATTGGTATTATTTACGTAGTACCTATGTGGCTTTGTTGTTATTTCTTATCACATTTGTAGATAGCTTCCAAAAACTTGGAAGGAGGGAAAAGGGAGGAAAGTGTTGTTGGAGCACCCATTAGAAGTTTGACCATACTTTTTATGGAGTAGAGTTACGCATAACGCTTAAATATTAAAGCGGAACCACGGCCAGTTCCGAATCAGCTTCACAAATATTCATGGCATCGCCGCGACTTAAACCGAAAAACCTTAAATGTTTAAACTTACTTAAATTTCTTCACCATAATTAGTTAAATAGACTCTGTTAAATTAATTAAATGTCATATTTAAATTCTAAAAATGAAAACAAATTACTTGCTGTAAGAATTTTTTTAAAACTATAATAACTGACTTCAAAATACTTAAAATATTATGATACAATTAGGGATCCGATACACAATGGTATGATAGCAGGAAAAAAATAAAGGGACACAATTTAATTCATATAAAAAAAAAAAAAAATCTTATTCATCTATAGTTGCTGTTTTATTTTCAGAATTTGTGCAGTGAATTAGCATCAACAATTTTTTAACAAATGATTCTTGAATTTCTTATTATTTTGTTTTGATTGCATTTGTTATAAAAGAAAGGGTTTTATTGAAGTACTGTTTTTTAAAGTAAACAGTGTTAATGCTTTGCTAAAAGGTGTATACAAAAATTACCCGAGTTAGGCAAATATTCTGAATATTTTTTTATATAAATTCTTACCTATTCACATAATTATAAGTATGTACTATATTACTTACCTGAAACCAATCAATTGTGCAACAATTCACTAAAGATGGAAATTTACGAAGGCGATTACGAAACGAGTCTCCCGTGATGACTATGGCTAATACGATATGC
>BPLR01003967.1:0-53727 GCA_021605095.1 Caerostris extrusa | reverse complement strand
TTACGGCTGATCAAGTTCAAAGTCTGTTAATTCCGTCGTGCGGTCGGCATCATCACGTCAAAACCTCTGCATGAATGTACTTTGAACAGAAATGAAAGCTCTGCGAAAGCACTGCGCATTTATACCTGTTCTACGCGATGCTACTGCCATCTGAAATTTGCATATCCTAAGCTAATCCACATGACTTTTGTCACTTCAGTGTATTTGGTGATCTTAGGAAAGCAATTACAAAACATTTCTAAATGGTTTGAAACTAACAATCCCATACTATAATTTTTAAAAGCATTAATTCTCAGTCAGTCACTATGAAATCAATATTTCCAACTGCCTGTGCCCAAGCAACAAAAATCAACATCGCTTTTTTGCTTTTGCAATTTGGCAATTCAAACACTCACTTGTAACACAAATGTAATCAAACTCTCTTATCAGTATTCTTCGTATAACTCTATAAAAAGAAAAGGCCGTTGTCTTCTTCAATTATCTTCAAGTAAATTGAAAAATATAATCTTCATAGATAAATAAGTACCTTCCCCCACCGAGATCACATCAAAAATGTAGTACTTTACTTAACTTTAACAAATCAGAAAATTCCTATGCAAATCTTTACACAGGTTGTTTGATAATACCCTCATAAACTTTCTCAATGCGAGAATCCTCGTTCGAAGCACATGAAAATTTCATGAACCATACCCTCACCTATGTAGCTTTGAGAAAAGTTCGAAAAAGTCACCAAAGCATGGATATGGATATAAAAATATAAATATAAATAGGGATATAAATGGGGATATATAGATATAAATATGACAAAATATATCTATATAAATAATAACAGAAAACAACGGTAATTCGTCATAACGATTTAGTACGAAGTGGAGTTTGATATACCACTCTTCAGATGTCCCCGTAAGAAAGCTTGCGAGCGAGCCCAATTTGGTGTAGGGTGTAATCGTGGCGGCAATACAATGGATCATAACATCCAATATGTCAATACACAGAATGATGGAATAAGGTGACAGTTTGATGGATAGAATGCAGATTTGTACTCAGCTTGTAATGTATTTCAATACACCACTGTGAGCGAAACATCTCGTATAGAATGCACATCACTATGCAATGATTGCGGTTGCTTCCAAGCAATTCTGAAAATGGTGGTTGCTCATTTACGTAATATGAAAAGCTGCTTTTAGGAACCATTGCCGACGTCCATTTCAGTCACTGCTAAAAGGAAAACGAATGTAAGGGAATAGAAACAGAAGTAAAAGAAACGAAGTGAATAGATGGCAGATGTGTAAAGTGTTTACATCAATATGGGCAAATTACTTATATTAAACATCTGCTTTTACATGAAAATGATCATTACCTTGCAGATTTCAGTGCTTTAAAAATTTTAAACAATTAAATGGTGAAAAAAGAGCAATAAAAACGTAATTATTGTTATTTCGTGCTGTTTAACATGGATAATACTGAGCCCAAAAAGTAAGACCAATTATTTATTTTTTTTCAAAAACTCTTATTTATTCTTCCAGATTTATTTCATTGCCTTCAAAGTACCTCCTCTCCGGACACAATGCACTTATGCCAACTTTTTTTCCAATACTCAATGCATGCTAAAAGCCATCGACAGGGGATGGCCTTCAAAGCGCGCTGATTCACTTTGGATCTCTTCAATCGACTCAAAACGGTGTCCCCAGATCTTTTGAGTTTAGGGAATACAGCCAGAAATCGCACGGTGAATATGGTGGTTCTGAACGATATGGGTCTCATTTTTAGTGAAAAAGTCACAAAAAATGAATGCAGTTTGATCTGGTGCATTCAGTGATTTTGGTACCAATCAAGATTTGACACGTTTGAGGCCCAAAATGGAATTGTCCGATCCTTTTGAAATTCAAACATCATCAGCAGGGTCTGTAATATTCTATACGTTTCCGCAAGCAAAATTTAAAAAGTTCTTTGCTCAATTAACTCAGAACATTTCAAAAAATCGCCGGAATTGATTTCAAATTTCACACAGATATCAAGTACAGTGCCAGCAGTCTAAAAAAGAAGAAAAAAATCAAATTCCATAAGCCCCGGGAATTTTAAATTGAAAATCGGTCTTACATGTTGAATACAGTAGTATTGTTGATGATAATTGAAAAAATTAATATTTTTCATCAAATTTTATTCAATACCCTGATTGCTATATTTTGGGATAAATTCTCGCAAACAACCATGTGACTTGGCAGATAAGAGACATTTAATACAGCGTAGAAAATTTAAAAATAATTTTATAAACTAAATATTATTTTAGCCTCTTTTCTCCGAATGCAACTTCTTTTTCATGACTCAAAAATTGAGCAGCATTATTTGAATTTAGAAAAATATATGTATCATTTTTTTTTTTTTTTTTTTTTAATAAGTCTTTTCAAGTATTCGAGCAGCCAAGAGATACAATGTCTGAGCATTGTCAGTTCTTTTTACAACTTGGACACAACAACTTATTTTCTGGCTGTTCCACGAAATGCTTTAAAAAAGATTTTGCAATTCTTAAAAATTCTATACAATGTTTGCTTATACAACGGAAGAGATTTTAAATTGTAGTGTATAAGAGAGAAATAATTTTGTTGCTACTGTCTGAAAAGAACAAATTTCTTTATCCGAGGTCTTAAAAATTGAGGGCAATTCGTATGTTTGTTACTTCAAATCCACACAATCATTTTCTGTGTGATAAATGGAAAATGATGAGTATCTGCGAAAATTCCTGCGAAAATAACGGTATGGGGAAAACATTTCTTTTATGTAGTGCTTTATTTATTTATTTTTAAAGAGAATTGCATTTTCACGCATAAATTAGCATTAAATAATCTTCTCCTCGTTGATTTTTTTTTTATGGATGCGGCTTAGTACTAAAAACAAAGAAAAAAAAAGTGGATACGTAATCTTATTTATTTATTTTTTAATAGAATGATAATTTTTTTTATTATTTCATATCCTTTATTATTTTGGAAAGAATTGTTGCAACTGTGATTACTCAAATGTATAATAATAATTACACAGACATGAAAAATTCATTTATGAGTAAATTTAATGATGTGTATGATAAAGAATGGAGAAAATGTATCATACTTGAATGTAAAAATAAACTGTATATATTTATTTTCCCAATTATTTCCCTGATCATTGGCTGAGTAAGTTGCTGATCGTTTTACAATTACGCTACCACTTAAGTGAGTCAGTGTTGAACCTAATACCATTGAATAAATTGGAACGAACATCCTGCGGGTACCATCTGGGGAGCCCTGTGACTTTCCTTCTCGAATCTAATGACTTTCTGGCGTACAGAATTACTCATTTTTTAAAAAATTATCCAGGAGGAAGGGAAGGGGGAGGAGCAGCTTCTGTTGTAATGGAGCCTCCGGGTAGGTTGAAGTCTGACTCCGTGTCGCAATGCAAGGAGGGAAGTGTTCTCCGAGAGGACTATTAGGGGGAAGTACCACGCAATTGCGTATCGTATGGGAGAAAAAATGCGCAAAACTCCTACCAGGTAGTCCAACTCACAACGGACCTCAATGGCTGAGTGTCTAGCGCTCTGGCGCACGGTGCCACAGGTTTAGGTTCGAGTCCCGTCGGTGTCATGATGTTTGTAGTGGTTCAGAATCCCCTTTAAGCAGTAGGTCCCGGTTTCATATAACTGTAGAGCGTCACAGTGCCCAGTCAGAAATTAATAGTTTTATTCAATACCCTGATTGCTATATTTTGGAATAAATACTCACAGACAGCCATGTGATTTAGCAAATAAGAGACAGCGCAGAAAATTGAAAATAACTTTATAAACTGAATATTTTTCAGCCTCTTTTCTCCGAATGCAACTTCATATTCATGAATCAAAAATTCGAGCAGCATTATTTGAATTTAGAAAAATATGCATCATTTTTTTTTTTTTTTTTTTTTAAATAAGTCTTTTCAATCATTCGAGCAGCCAAGGCACAATGTCTCGAGCATTGTCAGTCGCAGTTCTTTTTTCCAACTTGGACACAACAACTTATTTTCTGGCTGTTCCACGAAATGCTTTAAAAAAGATTTTTGCAATTCTTAACAATTCTATACAATGTTTGCGTAATACAACGGAAGAGATTTTAAATTGTAGTGTATAAGAGAGAGAGAATTTTGTTGCTGCTGTCTGAAAAGCACAAATTTCTTTATCCGAGGTCTTAAAAATTGAGGGCAATTCGTATGCTTGTTACTTCTTGAAATGCACACAATCATTTCCTGTGTGATAAATGGAAAATGATGACGATCTGCGAAAATTTCTGCGAAAATTTCTGCGAAAATAACGGTATGGAAAAACATTACTTTTATGTAGTGCTTTTTTTATTTTTTTAAAGAGAATTGCACTTTCACTCATAAATTAGCATTAAACAGTCTTCTCGCTGTTGAAATGCTCATTTTTTTTATGGTTGCGGCTTAGTACTAAAAACAAAGAAAAAAAAGCGAAGACGTAATCTTATTTATTTATTTTTTAATAGAATGATAATTTTTTTTTATTCCTTACTTCATATCCTTTGTTATTTTGGAAAGAATTGTTGCAACTGTGATTACTCAAATGTATAATAATAATTACGCAGCCATGAAAAATGCATGTATGTGTATATTTAATGATGTGTATGATAAAGAATGGTGAAAATGTATCATACTTGAATGTAAAAATAAAGTGTATATATTTATTTTCCCAATTAATGTGGTTTTTTTCTTCCCCTAAGCATTGGCTGAATAAGTTGTTGGTCGTTTTGCAACAAAGCCCCCACTTAAGTGAGTCAGTGTTGAACCCTAATACCATTGAATAAATTTTAACGAACATCCTGCGAGTAACATCTGGGGAGCCCTGCCACTTTCCTTCTCGAATCTGACGAAGAGACTTTCTGGCCTACAAATGTTTTTTAAAAGTATCCTCCTTCATAGACAAAAACATGTAGACCAAATCCATAAATTGTCATGGAAGAACGGAAAGCAGCTTCTGTTGTGAGGGAGCATTCGTAGGTAGAAGTCTGACTTGGCTCCGTGTCGTAGTGCAAGGAGAGAAGTGTCTTGCGGGAGGACTATTTGGGGGTAACTACCACGCAATTGTGTATCGCATGGGAGAAAATCCGGTAAACTACCACCAGGTAGTCCGACTCACGAGGGGCCTGAATGGCCGAGTGTCTTGCGCTTTGGTACCACAGGATTTAGGCTGTGCCATGGATGTTTGTAGTGGTTCGAAATCCACTTTAAGCTGTAGGTCCCGGTCTCATATAACTGTAGAGCGTCACAGTGCCCAGTCAGACTTCTCACCCACATCATTCCCAAACTGTAAAAGGGCAACTCAGCCTTAGGCACAATAATGTGGTGTAGTAGTAGTAGTAGTAGTAGTCTGGCTAACGAGTCAAGATGCTAAACAACACAAACGCTATCGAATCTCCTCGTTTTTTAAAACAGTGTCTACAACAATTATCGTGATCAATCTGATCATAAACACCTAGTTTGTATTTTGTTCTCATTTACCGGTTTCCAACTGAGCTCCTCTTGGTAAGAAATCTATTGTACAAACCACTAGTTTGGTTTGGTTTGTCGCTCTAAGGTCATCTTATGCACACGAGGGCTAAACAGACCGGGACCTACAGTTTAAAGTGGATTTCGAACCATTAGCAAATATCCATGCCACCGCCAGGATTCGAACCTGGAGCCTATGATACCAAAGGCCAGAGCGCTAGCCACTTGGCCACCAGGTCGCGTACAAACCACTAGTTTGCTAATGGGTTAGTAATATTTATGTCTTATTTGATTTTCACAGATTTGAATAAAATAACACTATATATCATAAATATTATATTATCGAAAATACGGAAGAGTAAAACAAAATCAAACTCAAATTTATATCTATGAATACATAAGTTATTCAAAATAAGTGGATTCCACAACGATTGTTTGACTTATTAAATGAAAGAAACTATGAAATATCTTGAGGCAACACACCCATAGCACACAACATATAGATTTGATAAAAGGAATTCGTGAAAAACAAACTATTTTCCAATATCATACAAAGTAAATAATGCATTCTCAAAATCATAATTGTAATCTGTAACAAATCTAATTTGTAGAGAAATTTTTTTTTTTTTTTTTGACTATTCTTCCTTCTTTAAATTTATTATTAAAAACTTCCTTCTATAAGCAAACAAAAATATTTATTACATAATTTCATAAGCAAACAAATTGATGTCTGTTGTAAAAAAAAACAGAAAATCTAGTGTCTCATGAATATTTTTTGTCATTGCCTTTATTATATTAACTTATGTCTGGAGTATTAAAGGTTTAAGGCAAACCGATATTGAAGTTTTAGCATACTATATGATGAACAATAAATAGATTTAAGGATTGACGGCATTGATAATTTATGTAACAAGAGAAAATTTTATTTATGAAGGCTCAGTACATTGAACCGAGGTCAATTGTCCCTAGAAGGGCAAATATACAGTAGATTCAGCGTTACATAAGGTGGGATTGTTGCACCACACTATGGGGTTTGGGATGTTCAGCATCTTGCCTCGTTAGTGGACTACTTGGTGGCAAATTTCCAGGTTTTTCTTCCACACGATACGCAAATGCAGGGTAGTTCCCCCTAAAGTCCTTCCGGAAGGCCTCCTTCTTCACCGACAAGGAGCCAAGTCAGACTTCTACCTAAAGGTGTTCCATCAGAACAGAAGTTGCGCCTTCCCTCGTTCCATGAGACCGCACGGGTTCACGGACTTGGTCTAAATTTGTTGTTATCGGCCGTCAGGTGGGATAAGAAAAAAATTCGGCATAGATACGAAATTTTTAGTTTATGTAACGCTATCGAGATTCAAACCCGAAACCCATCGCATTATCCATGAGGCCACACCGGCCCATATAGCTTTTTTGTTGAATTGTTATTCAAAACTTACGGTTTCAGGTAGTCATTAAAAAAATTGAAAATAGTGTTGTAGCCTCTCCTTTCGTATATGTGGCAACAGCTACTGCAGCTCATGAGCAGTGCCGTCTATAAATAGTACCTCTTCTTCGGTAGTGTCTAAGAATTCTCTTATATCGTTGAAGGAAATACTTTTCCATTTCTTTTTGTAATTAACTTTAATGTTTATCCTTATGTAACTTAAACTTCAATAAATAATTGTTACATAACAATTGGCTACACACAAATTGTTACAACACATCTTCTTCAACACTTGCCCCTAATGTCACAAACTTAAGTTGCAATTTTTCGATACAATATGAGTTTGAAGTTTTGTAGCTAGCGGAAACATACACTTTTTTAACATCAGTGGGTCTCGTGTTCCAGTTACGAATGTTGCGAACAACCCACAGACGGGCGATGATGGAAGGGCGTTGCTTTAGGGGAGAACTTTTAGGGGTAACTGCCCCGCATTTGCGTATTATATGGGAGAAACCTCCCACCAGGAAGCTTGTTCTATTGATGCAAAACGCTTTACATATGCTGTCAAAATTATCATCCATTCTCCTCGTTTTGGAAAGCAGTGACTGAAATGAACTTCGACAATGGATTCCAACCTCAGACCCCTTGCTACGCACCTCACCACTGGGACAAGCGTCAGCTTAAAATGGAAATACATTAGCCAAGGTTAAAAAAATAGAGCTAATTTTTTTTTTTTATCCTATTTTAGATCCCATACTAGTTACATATGGCGCTCGGTGCTACAGGTTTCGGGTTCGAGCCTCTGCGGTGCCATGGAGGTTTTTTAGGGGTTCGGAATCCACTTTTAAACCGTAGGTCCCGTTCTAATAGACCGTAGAGCGTGGGGCGCAGGGCTGACAACCCTACCCCGTAAAAAAAAAGAATCTTCTACGTCTAGAAATCTGCAGACGGCCTTGGCCCACCACGGGGCTGTTGCGCCAATGATGATGATGATGATACTAGTTACAAATTTTCGAATTCCGAAAAGTCATTTAATTTATCCTATTATTTGCGCTTATCTCTCTTGAGGCGTTGATTACCACAATCAGAACCGTAAAATCTCTAGTTGGGTGCATTTACTACAAATTCAATGAACAGGAAGTCCAGAAGTAGTTCTGGCTTTGCCCCCTTCAAAAAAAGTGTGTGTTTTTTAGGGGGAGGTGTTTCAAGGCTAATTGCAAGTATTTGTGTTCCACATGAAAGAATGGCCGGAAAATATCTTACGAAGCAGTCCAATATTACGTCAAACCAGGGACTATAATACTTGTCTCCAAAGGGTTTCAAACCTTTGTCCACTCACACACACACATGAACACAATAATACTGATTTTCTAATGGGATTATAGCAATACAGCAACAATTTAATTTTAATGGCATAAAAATCACATTATAAGCAATTTGTAATAAGCATGAAAAGTTAATTATTAGAACCTGTTCCTTTTAAATTATATTTATAAAAAACATAATTTATGTATATAATTATATTAAAAACATAATTTCGTGCAGTTTAACTTGAATTATTACTACATCAAATGCTACATTAGTAATTATTACATTTTTAAACTACTTAAAAATGTAATAATATTATTCAATTTAAACTGCTCGAAATAACAATAATTACGTCTTTATTGCTCTTTTGCCACCAATTAATTGTTTAAAATTTTTAAAGCACTGCAAATCTGCAAGGTAATGATCATTTTTCATGTAAAAGCAGATCTTTAATACAAGAAATTTGCCGGTAATTTATACTAAAATAAATAATTAGCAGATATGACCTAGAATTTTCCTGTTACAAAAAATAAAGCATTTTTATTTTTGGTAAATTTTACTAAGAAAAAAAAAACTGTACAGATTTGAGATTTTAAATTAATAAATTAGGTAAATAAAGCAATAATTCTTTTTCCAGGGGATACCCAATACTTGTCTTTTTTTCACTTTTATTTTTTTTAGCATTTATTTTTTAAAAATATAATAGCCTTAGTTTAGAAAATAAATTGAAAAATATTACTGTAAGTTGCCAACTTTATTTTTTTTTAACAGAGGCCTGATGGCAGAGTGAGTAGCGCTCGGTACCATAGGTTTCGGGCTATTTCGGGATACCACAGGTTTGAATCATAGCTGTTTTGTAAGAAGATAATATAGTTTAGATCTTCCCTTATCTAAATGTGTCGCTGAATCTATGGTAATTTACATGCACTTTGGCAATATTGTTCACCATTTTCGGAATACGTGTGTAGGTGTTTTCTGGTCTTCATAGCTGGACAAATAAGTGTTTATCTCACTTTTAATTGCATGGATATAATATAGCAGAGCCTAATGACCGACTGACTAGCACTCTGCCGCTCGATAACACAGTGTTCGAATCCCGAAGGTGGCATGAATGTTTGTTAGTGGTTCGGAATCCATGTTAAACAGTAAGTTCCGGTCTAATTAGCCTAAAATATGTAAAAAAATGCCCGTAGAACGACAAATCAAACCACTTATTTTATTTAATGCTATTTGGATATTTTTGTACTAATTTCGTCTTTCCTTTGCAAAAACGTAAGTAATAGCTGAAAATTAATGATTATTGTTATTAATAGTGATTATTTACTATGTTACTAATAATGATTATCATTAGTAACGTAGTAAAATTATTCATCTATTTCGATTTTTTTTTTTAATCTCCTTTCTTTACTAGTTCTCCTCTTCCCCCAAACACCACATTGTAGTTTATTATATTTCTAATTTTGAGTTCAAATTTCTCTTATAGAGTTTTCCCTTCTTATATTATATCCTATTTCTGAATTAAAAGTAAAGTAAACTAAGCTATAGTGCCAAAGATAATTTATCCATTAGGTTTTTTTTTTTGCAAATGGAATAATAACACATTTTTAGCTATGTTAGATATAATGTAATATAAAAATAATATTTAAATTAGCATAATATAAAAGAAAAATATTCTTATATATTCACCATTATAATATAAAATATAAAAAAAATTATATATTTATATTATAATGGGGAATATATAAGAATATTTCTTATGTATAATTATTATTAAGAATATGTCTTATGCTTATTTCATTATATATAAAAAAAATATTCTTATATTAGTTCATTCTCTGTTTATACCACTTCTAAACATTTCTTTCCGATATAGGAATGCTCACCGAATGTATTCTACAACATTATATACGTTTCCGCAAACAAAATTGAATGCAAGTTCTTTGCTCAATGAATTCAAACATTTCAAAAATCGCCGAAATCAGTTTTTGGCGTGTCACAAAGGCAAGCGTAACTCAAACAGTAATGAATATTTTTGACTTCAAATTTCCCACAGATGTCAAGGACAGTACCAGCAACCTAAAAGAAATTGAAATAATATAAGCTCTGGGAATTTTAAATTAGAAATTGGTCTTACTTTTTTGACAAACTAGTATATCATTTCATATTTCTGAATTAAAAGAAAAGTAAACTAACCAATAGTCCCAAAGATAATTTATCCATTAGGTTTTGCTACATGGAATAATAATATATTTTTAGTTATATTAGATATACTGTAATATAAAAATAATATTTAAATTGACATAATATAAATATTATGTAAATCGAGCTATTTAACCCCATTCTAGCGAACAAAAGACGCCTTAAAGGAATAAAGTTTATGTTTATAAAGAAGGTTTCAAAAGGCATTAAAAAATGCGTTCGATAAAGTATATTGACAATTATTATCGAATTTTGAGAAGGTTATTTTAAATAAAATTTCTCGAAAAAAAATTAAATTGAATTGAATTGAGAAGGTTATCTTTTATTTACCTTCCTGTCAGATGTCATTTTTCCAATATTATTTGGGTGACTGAGAGCTCAACTTGATACTTTTG
This sequence comes from Caerostris extrusa, assembly GCA_021605095.1. NCBI lineage: Eukaryota > Metazoa > Arthropoda > Arachnida > Araneae > Araneidae > Caerostris > Caerostris extrusa. The sequence goes on along the minus strand of BPLR01003967.1, from coordinate 42,900 downwards.
TTCGTCTTCCAACTTTCGGAGAAATTTCGGTTTTGAATAAATACGTCTACATATCTTTTCCCACATAAGTTTGTAGGTAAGAATTCAGATGGTTGAAAGAAAAACAGTCAATATTGACTCGAAATGAAGTACTGAAAGAAAGTGTACCATTTATGTTTATTATTATATTAATAAAATTAGTATTTCGAAAGCAATACTCTTTTGGGGATAAAAAGTCTTTTTTTTTGTTGTTGTTGGTTGTGTCATGTTTAAAGAATTTTCAAAATTTCATATTAATGGTTAAGTGATATAGTATTTCATACTTTTCCGGTATCTATTACTAATGTTCTACAATTTGCTATTGAAAATAATTCGAGCAGTAAACTATAAGAGCAAGTGTTTTTTTTCAATTTTTAAGGGAAAGTTTGAGGGTTTTTTGTTGTTGATGGTTGTGTCATGTTTAAAGAATTTTCAAAATTTCATATTAATGGTTAAGTGATATAGTATTTCATACATTTTCCGATATCTATTACTAATGTTCTACAATTTGCTATTGAAAATAATTCGACAGTAAACTATAAGAGCAAGTGTTTTGCAAACTAATTTTTTAAGGAAAGTTTGAGGGTTTTTTGCTGTTGTTGATGGTTGTGTCATGTTTAAAGAATTTTCAAAATTTCATATTAATGGTTAAGTTATAGTATTTCATACATTTTCCGGTATCTATTACTAATGTTCTACAATTTGCTATTAAAATAATTCGACAGTAAACTATAAGAGCAAGTGTTTTGCAATAATTTCAATTTTTTAAGGAAAGTTTGAGGGTTTTTTGTTGTTGATGGTTGTGTCATGTTTAAAGAATTTTCAAAATTTCATATTAATGGTTAAGTGATATAGTATTTCATACATTTTCCGGTATCTATTACTAATGTTCTAATTTGCTCGACAGTAAACTATAAGAGCAAGTTTTTGCAATAATTTCAATTTTTAAGGTTTGACTGTTGTTGATGGTTGTGTCATGTTTAAAGAATTTTCAAAATTTCATATTAATGGTTAAGTGATATAGTATTTCATACATTTTCCGGTATCAAACTGTTCTACAATTTGTAAAAATAATTCGACAGTAAACTATAAGAGCAAGTGTTTTGCAATAATTTCAATTTTAAGGAAAGTTTGAGGGTTTTTTGCTGTTGTTGATGGTTGTGTCATGTTTAAAGAATTTTCAAAATTTCATATTAATGGTTAAGTGATATAGTATTTCATACATTTTCCGGTATCTATTACTAATGTTCTACAATTTGCTATTGAAAATAATTCGATAGTAAACTATAAGAGCAAGTGTTTTGCAATAATTTCAATTTTTTAAGGAAAGTTTGAGGGTTTTTTTGCTGTTGTTGATGGTTGTGTCATGTTTAAAAAATTTTCAAAATTTCATATTAATGGTTAAGTGATATAATTTCATACATTTTCCGGTATCTATTACTAATGTTCTACAATTTGCTATTGAAAATAATTCGACAGTAAACTATAAGAGCAAGTGTTTTGCAATAATTTCAATGTTTGAATGGTTGAGTCATATTTAAAGAGTTTTCAAAATTTCATATTAATGGTTAAGTGATATAGATTCCATACATTTTCCAGTATCTATTATTAATGCTCAACAGTTGGTACTGAAAATTATTTCATTTTTTTGCAATTTATTCAACTCGTATGTATAAAATAGGCGATTTAAACTACAATACAATGAAGGGAAAAACTTAAAGGGAAATTTAACGTGCAATATCTCTTTTCTTTATTTTAAAAAAGATTGTATGTTGTAAAAGAATTTTAGAATTTTATTAAAAATTCGAAAATGTATCTATGTACATTACGTTATCTAGCATTTCATAATATACATTATTTCATAATAAAATTAAGAGTGAAATTTTAAATGGTGGTGACTCTATAAAAATATTTATGGACTAGTTTATTTCATGGCTGTATTATTTTAAAGAATTTTAGAATCTTTTCAGAAATTTCTAAGAATTACATATGTACATTACGCTATATAGCATTTCATACATTTTCCAGTTTCCGCGACTAACGTTCTGTAATTTGGTATTGAAAAAAAAATAATTCGACAGCAAACTAGAAGTGAAAGTTTGCTGTCGAATTTTTTGAAGAAAAGTAAACAAATTCTACTCTAATATATAAGTAACTGATTTTAACTACAGTAGGACGAAAGAAGAAAATTAAGAGTGAAATATTACGTGGGAATGACTCTTTTTATTTATTTATTTTTTATAAAAAAGGCCTCAGCGAAATTCTATGATGATTATATATCATGTTTAAAGAATTTTAGAATTTTATTGAAAACATTTCGGAAAAATATGTGTCTATAACGTTTTATTGTATTTCGTAAATTTCAATACTCAAATATATAAACAAGCGATTTAAACTACTACATTTAAAAGTGAAATTTTAAGTGGCAGCACCTCTTTTCTATATGTCTCTATAAGTATGTTTTTCTATAAGTCTCTGCGAGCATCTAAATTGGTTGTATCATGTTTAATGAATTTTAGAATCTTACTGAAAATTTCGAAAAATCTATATGCACATTATGTTATATATAGTATTTCATAATATGCAGTATTTCTTAAATAACCAATTTAAACTGCAATAGGAGGAAGCAAGAAAATTAAGAGTGGAATTTATTTCATACATTTTCCAGTTGCTGCAATTAACCGTCTGCAATTTGATATTGAAAAATAATTCGACAGCAATTATAAGAGCACATGTTTTTGCAATAATTTCTGAAGAAAAGTAAAACATTCTACTCGAATATATAAATAAGCGTTTAAAACTGCAATAGGCGAAGGAAAAAAAAAATTAAAGAGCGAAATTTTATATGGGAATAAGTCTTTTCTTTATTTTTTTAAGAAAAATTGTCGGCTTATGTATGATGGTGATGGTTGCCTCATGTTTAAAGAATTTTAGAATTTTATTGAAAAATTTAGAAAATATATTATATCACGTTATATAGTATTTTTATAATATACAGCATTTCATAAATAACGTATTTAAACTGCAATAGGGAGTAGGAAAAAAATTATGAGTGACATTTTACATGGTAATGACTCTTTTATTTTTCTTTCATAAATAAAATAGCCTCGGCGAGTCTCTATAATGGTTGTATCATGTTTAAAGAATTTTAGAATCTTATCGAAAAATTTAAATTTTAGTTTCTGCGACTAACGTTCTGCAATTTGCTATTAAAAATAATTCGACAGTAAACTATAACAACAAGTGTTTTGCAATAATTTTTGTTTTTCAACAAACAATTAAAAAATACAACCTCAAACATGTAGAGAACCTCCAGAATACTTTATTGTTAGAAGAAGTTACTTTTGATGCAGTTCTGTGTTTTCTCCACGCCTTTCTCGCTCTATTCAGTTTTCTGCTCAGATTCCAAAATTTTGAACTAAATCTCATTCCAGACGATAAGTTTTTTCAAACATTCAGTAGACATTCTTTTTTTTCTTTTTTTTTTTTTTTTTTTTTTTTTTTTTGTTACAAAAGTTAAGGATATTTTACGATTCTTCTCGGCCACGAAATATTGAAGCAGCGTTTCTCTTCATGGATTTCGTACTGTACTTATAGATACGAATACTTCAGAGTTTTGAACCTCAACTGCAATTTTAGGAGCATTAATCATCAGAATTGTTCTTCAATTGATGAACAATAAATCCATGATCATAAGAGCTGAGAAGCTCAAAGCATGCTTGATTAAGTAACATTGAAAAAAAAAAAATCTTTTAATTATTGACTGTATGATAGAACAAGATCTTCATCGGCTCAACAGCCCCATGGTGAGACAAGGTTGTTTGCCTGCTGGCGGATAGAACAAGATCGACCAATCAAAATTGAAAGTTAATTTTTCTTTTTTTTTTTTCAAATTTATACTTTTAACATTTGATCGGTTTTCAGAGCTGCCATCAAACTATGAACTATAAAATATATGAAAATATGATAGTAAAAACTGGTTTTTGTTTTTGCAATATAAGTCTTTTACAAGAAAACTAATAGTCTTCTTTATTGGTTTTTGTAGCAAAAATTATTTTTACCTTTCCGATTGAAACCAAAAATAAAGATGACGAAGAAATACTGCAAAATACTTAGCTGTCGATCATATCAGTTTTTCTTATACTACAAACTGGTTAGTAAACTTATCTAGTAAGTTAAATATCGGTGGCTCAGAGGCAACGTGAATTGATGATGGGCATTAGGGTCGAGGTTCAATCCACTGGCAGCTTTGTTGTAGGCAACTGTTTAAAAAACTGGAGATTCGACGGCGTTTGTGATGTTCAGCATCTTTTATTGTTAGTTGGACTACTTGGTGGGAGTTTTACGTGTTTTCTCGCATACGATCCGCCAAATGCGTTGTAGTTCCCACTAAAAGTTATCCCGGAAAGCACTGCCCTCCTTCTTCAGAGACACGGAGCCAAAGTCAGATTTCTAGCTAAGGGCTGCTCTAATAAGTAGCTAGAGTCTATTCTTGCACAGTTGGAACGAGGCAACTAATTCTAGCTACCTCTTTCCAACTGTGCATGAATAGATTACTCATGGGATGCCCGTCCCGCCCTGTAGGACACAACAACAAATTAGTACTTTGTTAAATTTTTCTTTCTAAATAGCAATACTTATTGAAGCAATTATATTTTTCAAATTTCGTATTTTTAATATTTGATCAATTTTCAGAGCTGGCATCAAACTGTTCATGCTAGTAAGAACTAGCTTAGTTTTTGCAATATAATTATTTTCAAAAAAACAAACGGTCTTCTTTTATTGGTTTTCTGACAAAAAAATTATAATGAAAAATTTAAATGATGAAAAAAATACTTAGCTGTCGATCACATCAATGTTTCGCACCCTACAAAATTGTTAGTAAACATATCAAAATGAAATAAATAGTTGACGCTAAATTGCTTTTTAAAATTTCTTTTTTAGCAAGTTTCAAATTATTTTTTTGCTTATTTAGAAATTATTTAGTGAATAATATCGGCATAAAAATCATACAGAAACTGAAAAATCATATACTTATGATGGGTATCATTCAATAAGGAAAAAGTAATAATTTACGTTGTAGAAAATAAAATATTGCTCCATCGAACCACAAATAACACACTGTTTCAGAAACATTAATATTTATGCATATTATGAAATGTTTTTTTTAGCCATAATAACTTACTTTTATTAATAAAGATCTTGTTATTATAGTGTTATTTCAAGTAATTTTGTGTTGAAGATCATCAAATAACGGTTTCGCTCCTCAATTATAATTGCAAATTTGTTAAATAATAAAAAAATGGGTTGTATTCAACATGTCGTAAAAGTTTACATTGATTTTTTTTAATTTTTCTAACTACTGAAAAAGCTAACACTAATAATAGAAAATGATGTTTGTTGTATCGTATTTAATTAACTAGTAAAGTCTAATTAGTAAAGTCCTAATGGTAAAATGCATGCTTCTGAACCTGTATTGTTTGCTGGGGAAGAATAAATTATTTTTAATTGTTTAGTAACATAGAATGGGGGTACAAAAATCCAAGTAAAGAAAGATAAGTTAATTTAACTTTACAATTTTATTTTCTATTCCAATGTGGCGAGCGATATTTTTGGTGTTTGCACTTGGTCTATGCGTTTGCACCTCAACGCGTTTAAGTTACTTTCTACATTATACTAAAATCTCACGTCGTAGAACTCAGCCAATGCATAATCGAAAGCCTCATTTCTGCCTTTTTTTAATTTTATTAACGTCATTGCCATGTTGTTCCCTAAACTGAATAATCAATTCCGGGAGGATTTTTGAGGTAGTCAACATGCATTTGCACTATAGTATTGGGGAAAACTATAAAAATCAAATCAGGTGATCTAATTGCGATACAGTCTGTCGCTAGCTTTGTAGTCTACTCTTTTGTGACAGTGTTAAACACTGACGGCAACGAAAGCCATTAGCTGAAAGTAAACCCTCGCTTTTTTTTGCGGCTAGCTGACGCACAATAACAAGATTACAGCATGTAAATTAATATATATCAAGCATTAAGAAGACCAATAATAACAAACTATTGCTCAGTTTTAGAGCATGTTTTTAATATTGCACAACAATGTAAGAAATATTATAGAACATTTAAGTTACTTTCCACATGATACTAAAATCTCACAAGAAATATTATAAAACAATTTATTAACTTCATTAACATTTCCCCTACATGATACTAAAAACTGCATTTGAAATATTATAGAACATTTAAATTACTTTCCACATGATACTAAAAATCTCACGTCGTAGAAAGGTAGCCAATAGAAAGCCTCATCTCTGTCTTCTTTAATCTTATTAACTTCATTAACATACTGTTCCAAATATGAATTCCAAGAGGACTTTCGAGGTAGTTAACCTACATGTGCGTATCGTATTGGAGAATATTCAAAAATTTCAGTCAGGAGATCTAACTGCGATACAGTCTGCTGCTATCTTTGTAGTCTACTCATTTGTGACAGTGTTAAACAATGACTGCAACGAAGGCCATTAGCTGGAAGTGAACCTTCGATTTCTTACCGGCTGGTTTACGTACAATAGCAGGATTAGAGCATGTAAATTATTCTATATAAAGCATTAGAAGGCCAATATTAAAAGCTATTTGCTCAGCTTTAATGCATGTTTTTATTATTGCTCAACAATAGAGGAAATATAGAACATTTAAAGTTTTTTACCACATGATACTAAAATCTCACTTCTTAGAATGCCAGGCAATCTTTGTCTTCTTTAATTTTATTGACTTCATTATGTTGTTTCCTAAAACGAATAATGAATTCTGAGAGGGCTTTTCGAGGTAGTTAACCTACATTTGCGTATCGCATGGAGAAACTTAACAATTCCAATCAGGTGATTTAGTATTTGCGATACAATCTATCGCTATCTTTGTAGTCTACTCATTTGTGACAGTGTTAAACAATGACTGCAACGAAGGCCATTAGCTGAAAATAAACCTTCGATTTCTTCCCAGCTAGCTGATGTACAATAACATGATTAGTGCATGTAAATTACATGTATTATACACTCAAGAGTCAAAACATTATGACCACCTGTCAATAACGAGTTGGCCCACCTTTGGCACTCAACTCAGCTTCAACCCGCCTTGGCATGGATGCTACAAATCATTGGTAGATGACCGGAGACAGATTGTACCAGATGTTTAAGCAACGGTCACGCAAATCCGAGATATTGCGAATTGGTGGTCTTTGAACTCTGAGCTGCCTTCCCAGGACATCTGAAATGTGTTCTATCTAATTGAGATCCGGTGAGTTAGGCGACCAGAACATTAACTGGAATTCAGCATCATGTTCCTGGAACCACTCCAACACAATTTTAGCCTTGTGAGAAGGGCGTTGTCCTGTTGGAGCATTCCATTTCTAGCTGGAAAAACAGACGCCATGTAAGGGTGGAACTGGTCCGCAATGATGTTCAGATACCCTGTAGCATTCATGGTCTGCTTTACCACAACCACGGGTCCCAGAGACGCCCAAGAGAACGTCCCCCCAAAGCATAATACCGCCACCACCGGCCTGTGTATGACCTACTGTACATTAGGGAGCAACTGTTCGCCTGGAAGACGGTGTATCCTGACACGGCCATCGGCGTGATGAATGACAAACCGTGATTCATCTGACCAGGCAACTCTATCCCACTGATCCATGGACCAGTCACGATGTTCCTGGGCCCAGCGCAGGCGCAGTTGGCGATGACGCTTGGTCAGCAAAGTCACACGAGTGGGACGTTTGCTGCGTAGCCCCATATCCAACAGTGTCCGCTGAACAGTGTGCTCCGATACTATTCTACTAGGCCCTGCATTGTATTAGGCTGTCAGCTGAGCCACTGTCTGGCTCCGGTTTTGCTTCACCTTGCGAGACAGTCTCCGACGACCTTTTTCTTTGATAGCGTGTGGAAGTCCAACACCATGTCGTCTACTGCTGGTTTCACCGTCATTCATCCACTTTGCATAAGTACTAACAACTGTAGATCGCGAACAACCCACGAGTCGTGCAGTTTCGGAAATACTTGTTCCGAGCCTTCGAGCCATTATTATCTGCCCTCTATCAAAGTCACTTAGATAAGCAGCCTTTACCCATCCCACACAGAAGTAAGTGAAAGAATGATTCTTCAGACTCTCCAGCAGCAGTTAAATACCACTTCCACCTGATCACGTGCCTCCCACGTCATTCAGGCGAGTTCATTGCAAAAATGTAGTGGTGGTCATAATGTTTTGGCTCTTGAGTGTATATAAAGAACTATAATAACGAACTATTGCACAATTTTAGTACATGCTTTTAACGTTGCTTAACAATGGCTGATATATAGAACATTTGAAGTTAAGTTTTACATAGAGCTATTTCTAAAGCAATTAGAGAATGTTTTTTCAGTCAAATTTCTGAATAGTGTGCTTCATAATATTCCCAAAACGGAACCGCATATAATTAAGGTTTGTGAAATATCGTACTTCACAGATAATGATTGTAAATATAGTATTTCACCGTCTTTAATGATTGTAAATATAATATTTCAGTCTGTAATGATTGTAAATATAGTATTTCACAGTCTTTAATGATTGTAAATACAATATTTTCATGTCCTTAATTATGTACGTTTCGAATTGACGGTAATAAGACAGATTTTATTTTGAATCGACAGTTTTTGAAATTTAAGCGACAGCATTCTTTAATTGCTCTAACATAAACAGAAATTAAATCCTAAAGAAAAAACTTAAAAGGCAATGTGCATTAATTATGAAGGCATCAAAAACATTCGCCCTTAAGCAAGACCGGATCAGTTGAAAATTAAAGAATTTTTAATTGCTGCAACTTACTCGTAAATGAATCTTTCTTTGCAATGTAGTATCTGCAAATGATATTAGATGGATAATTAGATGATAGCAGGAAAAATAATTGAACTAATTAAATCCTATTTTAGATGGATTGATTGATTTTTTTTTTTAGAGATACATACTTGATAATCATCAATAAAAAAAATGTATCGCTTCAAGGTAGAGAATATCTGTAACGTTTTAATAAATGTTTTGAGATGTATTCTTTTTATCTTTTGAAGGTTTTTTTTTTTTTTTTATTTGCGTGTTTGACAGTAGTTAAATGTGTTTCTGTATACAAATTAGTGATGAAAAAAAAAAAATAAAAATAATAATAATATTAAATTTAAGAAATAAAACAGAAAACAAAATTAAATTTGTTTATCTAATAACAATTAAAAGAAAGGGGTGAGATTATCTAAGAAGTTTTAGTTTTGTTTGAAAATAGAAATTATGTTTGTAATTATAATATTCTTGATGGTTTATAATATTCTTATATTATCGGCTAAAAATATTATTAAAATTATAATGGTTCATTGAGTGTAACAAATTACTCTGAATGATTTTTTTTCCCTCATCAGAGAACTCATGCTACTCGTATTGTATGTGGCCTGGTGGCCAATTGGCTAGCGCTCTGCCCTTTGGTACCACAGGCTTCAGGTTCGAATCCTGGCAGTGGCATGGATGTTTATTAGTGGTTCGGAATCAACTTTAAACTGTAGGTCCCGGTCTGTTTAGCCCTCGTGTGCGCAAGATGACCGTAGAGCGACAAACCAAACAAAACTGCCTCATATTGCACCAATTACAGTCTCTAACGTATTAAGGATTGCGACTTTTATAAGAAACTGTTTTACATTTCTGTCTAGAAATAAAACTGTAAGACTCCTACTAGGCAATCCAATGGTCCGAGTATATTAAGCCGCATTCACACAAAGGCGTTGAGTGATGATACTTAAAGCCTTGATCAACCACAAGCTTTTGCACACCACATCTAAGGTTTGTAATAGGTCATTGCCCTCCGCCTCGCTGCTGAACTATTTTTGCTGTGAATACGACTTTCGCCTAAGCCCCAAAAGCCTAACATGTCTTTCGTCTTCTGTCCTGATTGCAGCGAACTGGTCTTGTGGACGCCATTCAAAAACTTTTGCGTTCTAATATGGAAAGGCTTTTAAGCCATATCTTAGAACCTGAAAATTTTTGTTTGCTGCAGTTTGGATAGAAATCGAAACGTTTTGTTTAGCTAACTTTCAGGAGAACAGAATTTCTGCTCGGTCTAATGTCGTTTTTGAGGACGCATGAAAGGATTTTCGACCTTTCGATCGATGATAGAACGTTTACTCGTAAGAAGAGATAACAAGCTTATTTATTTTTTTGGATACTTTTTTTCTCATCAGAGAACTCATGCTCCTCATATTGTATCACCTAAAGTCTCTAATGGAATAAAGATTTATGGCACTTTTTGTATTAAACCCGCTATTTGTATAGGAGTAAAACTATAAAACTCTCACTACGCAATCCGATTGTCCGAGCGCTTTAAGCCGCATTCACACAGAGGCGTTGAGCTACGAGACGTAAAGCTTTGATCAATCATAAACTTTTGCACACAACATCTAAGGTTTGTAATAGGCCACTGCCCCCGCCTCGCCGCTGAACTCTTTGGTGTGAATACGGCTTTAGCCTAAACCTAAGAAGCCTAATGTATATTTCGACTTCTGTCCAAATTGCAGTGAATCGGTATTGAGGAATCTATTCAGAATTCATTTCTCATGCTAGTATGTGCAGGTTTTAAGCCTTATCCAAACCAGCACTTGAAAATTTTTGTTTGCTGCAATTTGGACGAAATCTAAACGTTTTGTTTTCCATCTTTCCTTTCAGGAGAAAAGAATTTCTACTCGACCTAATGTCGTTTTTGGGAGACGTATCAAAGAATTTAGGACCTTCCGATAGATAACAGAAAGTTTACTCGTAAGAGGAGATAGAGGGGAATTTTTCAGTTCCAATTGCAATGGGCAAATGAACAATCGAAAAAAATATTTCAAATATGGACGCGACTTAGTATGTATTACCAAAGGCTACAAGTTACTGAGTTTCAATAGATTTTCATTGGAAATGTTGGATTCCCATTTTTTCTTACTTACTCCTTTTCTATATTATTGCGTCCAAAAGTAAGACCAAAATTTTTTTTTCAAAAACTCTTTTATTTGTTCTTCAAATTTATTTCCTCGCCTTCAAAGTAATCCCCACCGGACACAATGCACTTATGCCAACTTTTTCCAATCCTCAATGATTGCTTAAAAGTTATCGGCAAGGATGAACTTCAAAGCTCGCACTGATTCATGTTGAATCTCTCTTCAATGGACTCAAAACGGCTTTCCCGGTGGTCTTTTGAGTTTAGGGAATAGCCAGAATTGCACGGTGTGAATACGGTGGTTGTGGAACGATATAGATTTCCTTTTGACGAAACAGTCACAAAGAATCAATGCAGTGTGAGCTGGCGCATTCAGTGTTTTCGGTACCAATCGAGATTTGACGTGTTTGATGCCCAAATTGGAATTGACCGAACCTTTTGAAATTCCAACATCATCAGGAAGGTCTCTAATTGTAAATCGACGGCTTGGAGGCATCAAATCTTTAGTTTTTGGATGTGAGCTTCGTCGGTTGAGGTTGATGGCTGACCAGAGGACTCTTCGTCTTCAACGCGTTCTCTGTCTTCTTGAACTGCTTATACCATTTCTAAACATTTCTTTCCGATATAGGAATGCTCACCAGAATGTCTTGAAATTCCATAAGCCCCATGCCTTGAAATTCCATAAGCCCCAGGAATTTTAAATTGAAAATTGGCCTTACTTTTTAGACACAGTAGTACAGTCGGAAATGTGGGATTCACATTTTTTTTTCACACTTTCTCCTTTTCTATATTTCTCATTTCTTAAGAATTCTATGCTACGTTGAATTAATAAATGAAATAAAAAACGTATAATACACAAAAAATATCCTACTTTTTTTTTAAAAGAAATTCATTCTTCTTACAGAAAACAATAAAACCTTGTTAACGGACCCGAAAAATTCTTTACAAGAAGTTTTATATCAACAAAAATTTACGAGACGTTGGTTGGTTCTTATAGTGTTTTGAAATATAGAAATTTTATATAGTTAAGATGATAGGTTAAAAAGTCTTAAAGTAGAAGATTATCTTTTGAAGTGTAATTTAAAAGCGAGTTTTATTGCAAACAGAAGAATTCTAGAAATTATTAGAGAATTATTCTAGAAATTCACGAAAATAGTTCACGAAACACAGTGTAAACTGATCATGAGAATTCGCGTTTTAACATAATAAACATGCATTATCACCTGTAAAAAAAAAAAAAAAAAAAAAAAATTCATAATACATAGGATGCTTTTTTCTTGTCTTCGCATTAAAATAAATATTCAATTAAATTCATATTTAATGTGTTATAAATTAAAATAATTATTTTCTTTAATTGTGTTAAAAAATTTTTTTTTTACTTTCTTTAATTCTTGTTAAAAATATTTTTTTAACTTCCATTAATTTTGTTACAAATATTTTTTACCTTCTTTGATTTTGTTAAAATTATTTTTCCATCATCATCAGTGGCACAATACCCCCATGGTGGGGTAAGGCCATCTGCCTACTGGCAAATTTCGAGACAGGAGATGTTATCTTTTTACGGGGTAGGGTTGTTAGCAATACGCCCAACGCTCTACTATCATATTAGACCGAGACCTACGGTTTAAAGTGGATTCCGAACCCCTACAGACATTCATGGCATCGCCGGACTCGAACCCGAAACCTGTGGCACCGAGCGCCAGAGTGTTAGTCTCTCGGCCATTAGGTCCCAAAAATATTGTTTACTTTCTTTAATTTTGTTAAAAATATTTTTTACTTTATTTAATTTTGTTAAAAGTATTTTTTACTTTCCTTAATTTTTTTTAAAAATATTTTATACATTCTTTAATTTTTATAATTTTTTTTTTAATAAAAATAATCTTTATGAAGAAATTTAAATATAATTGCTGTATTTAAAATTCAGTAAATGATAAAGCAACTCTAGATTAATTTGACGTTTAGTAGTGTAATAATTATCATGAGACATACTATACAAAGGTATGGATATTATTACCAAGATATATAATGAGACTATGTTACATAGCTGAAGCTAGGATGGATAACATTAATCTTAGTTAATGTCCAGTAAAAAGTATTGTGTATTTGATTGTCTCCATTATGTTTGCACTATGGAATCTATGTTCCACTATGTCATCGTGGTTAAAGCTTCAGCTGGGTTTTGAATCATAGCTATTTCGTAGGAGGGATAATATAGTTTTGATCTTCATTATATAAATGTGTAGTGAATCTATGGTAATCTACATGCACTTTGGCATTTTTCATCATTGTTAAAATATGTGTGTAGGTGTTTTCTGGTTTTCTTCTGGTGTATGTCTCATAGCTTCTCCTATATAATCAGCGGTCTGATGGCTAATTGGCTAGAGCTCTAGCTGTTGGTACCACCAGGCTTCAGGTTCGAATCCTGGTGGTGGCATGGATGTTTGTTGAGTGGTTCGGAATCCACGTTAAACTATAGGTCCCGGTCTAATTAGTCTAAAATGCGCAAAAAATGATCGTAGAGCGACAAACCAAATCCTACCTAAAAAACAGGAGGCTTTATGGCCAATTGGATAGCGTTCTGGTTGTTGGTACAGCAAGCTTCAAGTTCGAATCCTGGCGGTGCATGGATATTTTTTAGTGGGTAGGAATCCACGTTAAACTGCAGATTCCGTCTAATGAGCGACAAACCAAACCTATAAAAACAAGTGTTTATTTCCCTTTTGCTTGCATGGACGTAATATAGCTGGGCTTGATGGCAGCGTGACTAGCTAGCTCTCTGGCGCTCGGTGCCACAGGTTTCGGGTTCGAGTCCAGGCAGTTCCATTGATGTTTGTAGTGTTTCTGAATCCACTTTAAACCGTAGGTCCTGGTCTAATATGACTGTAGATCGTTGACCGTAGGACTGACTACTCTAACTCGTAAAATGAAAACATCGCCTGTCTCGAAATCTGCCAGTAGGCAGACGGACTTGGCCCACCATAGGCTGTTGCGCCAATGAAGAAGAAAAAAGATGTAATATAGCAAAAAATAGAAAATGAAAAACGTTGAATATGTTTACATTAATATTTACATGTGCTCCTAAATTTTTCTTTTGTTTTCTTTTGAAAAGAAACAAGATTTGTCATTTCAATAAGTGGGATAAAAAAGTACGACAAATTTACAATAAAAATAAAAAGCAGATTTACAATAAAATTAAAGTAGATTTAGAACACAAATAAAGTAGATTTAGAATAAAAATAAAATAAAGTTACAGTAAAAGTAAGACAAATTCACTGAAACTTTTTCATGCTAGTTGTTGTGAAAGTTAAAAAATAAGTATTTAACGGAAAAATTTTTCATTGGTAGAAAAATTTTTCTTGTTCATATATAAAAATTCAAGTGTATATACTTCGTTCAAAACTTCTATTTACCCTAAAAACATGGCAATTTATTTTGCTCATTATATTTTTTGGGAGCTCATTAATAATCCCCAGCTGCCGCTCTCAATACTCAAGAGATATATCGTTTTTCATTGCAGCAGAGACTTTGCAACTGCAGTGCGGTTTTAGTTTTAGTTTTCCGCAGTTTTTGGGAGTTTGCAGAGCAATCATTGAATATGAAATACCGTTTCCTGCACTTGACAAATGAGTTTCGTTGGAAATGAAATGCATGAACTGGAAAAGTTGTAATTCAAACTCAGCTTTGCGGTCAGTTTGGTTATTCTTCACGTATCGTAAATCAATTAAACAAACTAGTTTCACTATCCATTATTTTAGTCAAATGTGCTTTATTTTCCTTCTAATATCTCTTTTAGAGTAATTCATAGTTTCGAGATTTTTTTATCGATTATTTAAGATATATTTACGATTCTTATTTTAAAATACTTTGATGTATTTCTGTTAAAATTTAATAAGTGGTCTTACTTTGCAAAATAAATAAAGTAGTTCTATAGAAGGGCCTGAAGCCGAGTGATTAACATTCTGGCCCTTGGCGTCATAGATTCGAATCCCGACTGTGCCATGGATGTTTGCAGTGGTCCGGTTTGGTTTGTCGCTCTACGGTCATTTTGTGCACACTTTAGACAATATTAAACCTTATTAACATGTTAAACCGAACATGCAGTTTAATGTGGATTCCGAACTACTAACAAACATCCATGCCACAGCCAGGAAACGAACCTGAAGCATGCGGTACCAAAGGCCAGTAGCCAATTGGACATTAGTTAGCGTAAATAGTTCGGAATCCACTTTAAACTGTAGTTCGGTTTACTATGATTGTAGAGTATTGGGTGTAGGGCTGACAACCTTACCCGTAAAAAAAGAAACTTTTCCTGTTTCGGAATCTTCCAGTAGGCAGATGGTAATGGTCCAACATGGACTGTAGGAACTGGAACATGTAGTGCCGGGTGTTAAATTTTATAAATTTGAGAAAATGATTTCTTGAAATGCCAAAGCTCTCACCGAAGACATCAAGCTTAGTTAATTACCTACAGATATCTTATTTTTAGATAGAGAATTCAAACATATTTTTATACTTTAAATGTCTATATAAATTTTTCGATTGAAAAATATTCCGTCAGATACAAGATGAGTAACTGATAAAACAAATCTAATCAAATTTTAAGATATTTAAAGGGTTGGAAATAACGGAATTGCATTTGGTAATATATAGTTGCTAATATAATTTGCTTCATTTTTCTGTTAGACATACTGAAGTAGCGTCCATCATCATAAAGGCATCAATATCTTATTTGATTCTCAGATCATATGTTGCGAGTGCAACAATGGAAAAAAAAATATTATTTTCCTCCCAGTATCCTAGAGTCGATCTGGGGCCTGAATGGTCGAGTGTCTTGCGCCTGGGGCTCGGTGCTACAGGTTTCGAGTCCCGTCAGTGCCATGGATGTTTGTAGTGGTTCGGAATCCACTTTAAGCCGTAGGTCCCGGTCTCATAGGACTCGTGACTGTAGAGTGTCACGGAACCAAATCAGACTTCTACCTACAGGTGCTCCATCACAAAAGAAGCTGCTCCATTTCCCTTCAACCCTGAGTCCATACGGGTTAGTGGGCTTTGTCTAGATGTCTATCAAATGGGATAAGAAACGACAATAACAATAGATTCGATCTATCTATCTGATTGTTCTACGTTTTATAATGTGTTCAATAAGTTTAATATGCTCCCATGATAACGAGAAGATTTGATTTGGTTTGTCGCTCACTGTCAATTTTGCACACTTTAGCTAATTAGACCGGGTCCTTATACATTTTAAAGTGGATCCAATCCACAAACAATACCCATGCCACCGCCAAGATTCAAACTTGAAGCCTGTGGTACCAAAAGCCAGAGTGTTGGTCAATTGGCCATCAGGCCGGGGATAACTTGAAGTTTATTAGAAAAGTAATGGACGAAAAGTAAAATAATAATAATAATAATAAGTAAATAAATAAACTGTAGCATTATTAAACAGTTTACATTTTATGCACAACACAAACTTTAAACAGTTTTTTAAAGGAATTTTGTTATAAAATTAATTTTCTTATGAAAAGCAGTTCTTTTCCGTCGGTTATATGCATACGTTGTCTAGTTGATATGCAAATCAGTATGTTCCACTTCGTTGTATGTTCATTGATATGCAGATAAATATAATCGAAAGTTGCAACTACTGTATTATAAAAATCGTAAAAACAGCATAAAAGCTTTTCCCTTAATGATATTTTCAACTTTATTTTCTTTAAATTTTTAAGATGATTGAATCTCAAAAAGGTTTTATGTCGAAGAATAAATGTATCTAACTAATTCAGTTCCTGCCATTTAAATACATAAAAAGAAATTCTCGTTCATGCCTTTTTTTTTTTTTTTTAACTACAAATTTTAAATCAGCTTTAATAAAAGTTTTTTATTCTTCTATACATGCCCTCTTCATCTTCGAAATCTGGGGTTCGGAGGGGGGTCGAGAAGGAATACATGTAAGAAGAAATTATAATCGAATAAATCTTAAAAAAGGAATATATTTGGCTTTAGCTTTCAATAAATAATTATTTCGTTTTACGCTTCAAACAAACAAACAAACAAACAAAAAAAAAAAAAAACTTAATTGGAAAATTCTTTATAATCAGTAAGTTAAGTTTCATGTAATTAGTTGAAAAAAAAATCATAATTGTTCACTTTACTTTTTAAAAATTCTAATTGAAGTCTTTTTTATTGTTGAAAATTTTAACTAATTTACAAAATATCATATATATCGGCAACAAAATAAAATGTCCGAAAATAATGGAAAAAAATTATAATAAATAAGAATATTGTAATAGTGCAACATTTTTGCTCACAAATACTGAATTTTTATTTTTACATTAATTAAAAAATATATATATATATATGTATATATATATATATATATATATGTGTGTGTGTATTAAATAAATTTTTAACAAAAAAATTTTTTACTTTTAAATGAACTTAAATAAATGCAAAATAAATGCTTAAATTAATGAATAATCCATCTCGTGTTCAACTCGCATTAAAGGAGTGAGGTTTTAATCCGCTGGTGGCTTCCAGTTGGAGTCATTGCTTTCAAGAACAAAGCGACTTGATGGTGATTGTGGTAATGCGTGTAAATCGTCTTGCGTTGATAGTCAGACCATCTGATGGGAGTTATCTGGGTTTTCCATCCTACTGCATGAAAGCAGGACAGTGGCTTCTAAATGTTCAGCGGTCTGATGGTCAATTGACTAACTCTTTGGCCTTTGGTACCACAGGCTTCAGGTTCGAATTTTGGCTGTGGCATGGATGTTTGTTAATGGTTCGGAATTCACTTTAAACTGTAGGTCCCGGTCTAATTAGCCTAAACTGTGCAAAAATTATCCTAGACCGACAAACCAAACCCTACCTAAACTCTACCTACCTGATGGCCAATTGGTCAGAGTTCTGGCCTTTGGTACCACAGGCTTCAAGTTCGAATTTTTGCGGTGCATTAAATGTCTGTTAATGGTTTGGAATCCAAGTTATACTGTAGGTCCCAGTCTAATTAGCCTAAAGTATGCAGAAAATGACCGTAGAGCAACAAACCAAACCTAAAAGTCCATCTTCTCATTACCGCATGTCGGTGGGCTGTTTTTATGTACACATCAGCGAAATACGAGGTCCACCGATCTACACATATTATACACACACATCAATAATGAGAGATTCAAAAGCAAATAAATATGTTGAAGAAATTGAAAGAGCTTCAGTTGGGTAAATTACTGTGGAAAGTAACATTTATCACATCTTGTCATGTATTTTTATGATGTACCTAATATTTCCTATTAGAAAACAATAAAAAAATAAATATGAAATGTTAAATATGCTTTTGCTGGTTTGGCCAGTGTCTGAAGACATAAACAAAAATAAAATCGCAACACCAAAACAAGATAAGATATTCAAATTTAACTTTAAAAGAGAGGTGTTAAAAAGCAAATATTAAAATAGTATTTTAAAAGAATTCATTTTTAGATGTATCTGTATATCGGCTCATTCGATTACAATTTTTTTTATAAAATTTACTTATTTTTGTTTCATTACGATTATATTCGTTTTATATACTGATAGAATTCAAAATAAACAAATAAATAAAAATGGAAAAACTATAACAATGCACAAAAACCCATAATGGCAACATTTGTAGCCGCTGAGCGTTAATAGTGATTTGTAAGTGAAATGATTTCGTACATTTCAGGCATAAATTATTCATTAATTTCGGGCATTAATTATTATAATTAAATATATTTTAATATATCTGGTATTGTTTTTATGAAATATTAACGATTTGTTCAAATAATCCAACAACACTGACAGTCGAAATACTACTTTACGCTATTTTCATACTCCTAACTGTACTTACACCGTAAATGCCGTTTTCAGGGCAGAAAACCATAAGATTTGTGTTTTTTCTTGTTGGAAAAATTCGTGAATAATTAATTATCAAATTTTTGTTTTTTTATTATTGATAGTAATTATAATTATAAAAAAATTATGTCCCCTATGTGGTGAAAAGCTTCAAGAGGTTAAATGTGTACGATCTTCTAATAGTATGGGATTGATCAGGTTCATTTGCGAGTTATTGCATATTGTTTACCGCAAAGTAAACTTGTCACCTTAAATCGGCTATTTTGTCTATGCGAAGTGGGGGACGTAAATTTAGAGTTAACATCACTGTAAAATTGGGATGCACAGACCGGGTTCGTCTGATCATATGAACATTTTACTTAAATAAAACTGGTAATTATTATTATTATTTTAAATAATTTCAGATTTTGTTGAATATTTAAAACAAGGAATATGATTCAGCTAAAGCTTGATAAAAAATGAAGCATTTAAATGTTATAAAAATGTTTTATAAAGTGCTTTCTATTTTATTGCAGACCAGATCCTTTGTGATTAATGTGGTAACCTGGATACTGAATACCTACATGATTAATTTTTTACTATAATCTACATATTTTTTTTATTGTACCAATGTTTAATAATACATCTCTCTCCATTTTTAAATTGCGCTTAAAAGTAGCCACAGCTGTTAATAAATAATACATTAATATGCACAAGCTTGTGGGATCAACAAATACATGTTTTTAGGCATGATTGCAAAAATAACTATAAAATTATTTAACTAATTTTCCACTAAATACAGCAAAATCGAATCAAATTCACTGAAACACTTATTAAATTACTGTAATATCACAGATTCTTTTTTTAGTTTTTATTACATTATATTACTTATATTATACAAAGAAATGGAATAAGTATATGTTAAATAAATTTTGGTATGTTTTATCTTGTGTTCTACTCTTGATTAAGTTACAGTGAATACATATTGTTTCACGTCGTCATCAGTCTTTCCATCCCTGATGTAAGGACATACAAAAAAATATTTACCACTACAAAGTAAAATAATCATAAATATTAATTAGAAAAATGTAATATTGTCGATTTCAATATTGAAATTCAATGCGTGGAATGAAATAACTTTCTCTTTTAACACATCAATAGAAAAATATCTAATAATTTTTACAGATTCCACTAACATATTCTGAATAACTCAAAATTCATGTTCTGATCACAATTCGGATAGTACGATTTTAATGATTAATCGCTTTCTTTGACGATTACTTGTAGGAATTTATCGAAATCAAATACAGTTTCGAGAATGAAGACTCAATTTGAAGCGAAAAAAAAGAAACCATTTCAACAACCACTTGATTCTCGTTAACCGACTCATAACCAATAAAGAATATATGATTTATGAACGATGAATTTTACCGATTCCATAACACATTCTGGAATAACTCAAAATCACGTTCTGAGCAAAACTTGGATGGTACAATTTAATAATAAATCGCTTTCTCTGATGATCACTTGTAGGAATTTATCGAAATCAAATACAGTTTCCGAAATATTGAAGACTCAATTTGAAGCGAAAAAAGAAACCATTTCAACAACCACTTGATTCTCGTTAACCGACTCATAATAATCCAATAAAGAATATATGATTTATGAACGATGAATTTTTTACCGATTCCGCTAACACATTCTGGAATAACTCAAAATCACGTTCTGAGCAAAGCTCGGATAGTACAATTTTAATAATAAATCGCTTTTCTCTGATGATCACAGCGAAAATTTATCGAAATCAAATACAGTTTCGAGAATATTGAAGGCTGAATTTGAAGGGTATGAAAGAAAACCATTTTTTTCAACAACTACTGATTCTCATTTAAATGATTTCGACTCATTATAATCAATAAAGATATATGATTTATGAATGATAAATTTTACCGATTCCGCTAACACATTCTCAATTAGCTCAAATCCAAGTTCTGAAACAAAACTCGGATAGTACGATTTTAATAATTAATCGCGTTCTTTGGCGAGAATATATTGAAGACTGAATTTGAAGGGAAAAAAGAAACCATTTCAACAACCACTTGATTCTCGTTATACGATTCATAATTACCACAAAAAGAGTATATCATCTTCACAAACGATTCTACATGGCACGCATTCTTTTCAAATCAGAGGAATCAAAGTAATTTGCCAAGACAGATAAGAAAAGAGCCTCAAAAGGAAGGGAGGAAAGAAAGAATGGAGGGGAAAAAACAACTCGTACACAACACAGATTCCTACTTCTAGTAGTTCGCGAAATGTAGACCCGGAAATTTTCTCATTCACAAACGAAAACAGTTGCCCAGCGAAGGTTGATGGCTAGAAGGTGACCTTGACAATGAACGTATGATCTTCTACGTAGATATTGCCCCTCCTTCCCTAGCCTAAAGCTATTCGAGGAACTAGTGAAAGCTGGAATTAAAGGGCAGCTGGAATTATTTTTCCTTAGGGCTCATGGTCCAGATCTCTATTTTATCTACCAAAGATCCTGATTGTCTGTTGTAAGTTGCCAATTGCTTCTACTAGAAGGCATTTGCTAATCTACAAAAGAAATTCTACGCATAAGCTGAATAACGTTCAAGATCTGCTCCTTTAAATAATATTTACTTAACTGTCTCGTATTTAAACGGATGACTTGCGCTTATGTAAACATCTCGTTTGTTTACAAAATCGGAGAACTCGACGTATGGTGCGTAAATATTTCTTGATTTTTGCAGATTCTGTTTGCGATAATATATCTTCTCAGATATTTTAACAAATGAATTAAAATATTGTATTTTATGTTGCGACTGCAAATAAATATTGTGAATTCGACCTCCAGTAAATGGAATTAAATGTTTTTGAAATCAAGCATAATGGATGCTACTTTTATCTTTATGTGCCTCATTTATTTTAGATGAATTATTAATTTAAATGGCATCTTATTAAAATCGCAATTTAAAGTGATTTATAATATCATAATCGATCGAATAAGCGATGTATTAATTTTATATCTCATAAATGAATTAAAAAAATTTGCATTTTCTTTGTTCAACAATAAATTAATCCGTGAATTATTAAGATTATATGTTGTCTACACATTTTACATCTTCCATACGTATGCAAATAACGGCTATTAACTATAAAATATAACTGTGCACTATATATTAATATAGTCTACGTGTATACAAATATGTGAATAACTTAGGTTTACTAGTAAATATATGAATACTTTTAAAATGCAAATATTTAGTAGCATGTAACTATTATTATACACAGCAGTAGTTCATTGTGTATAAGTACTAGAGTTTTTATATTAACATAACTAAAATTACAGAAAAACAGAATAGAAAAAAAAAGAATATATTATAAAAATTAAACAAATTCATATTGAAAAGAAGAAACATTATGTAATAAAATTGTCCAGAAAAGTTTATAAAAGCTCAATTATATGCAGTTTTCTTCTTTTTTTTTTATTTAGAAGTGAATATTAACATTTTTTTCATGATCACCAAAACGATTATTACATAACCGAGCTTAATGTATAATATGTATTATATTATAATTTTACTTTTCGTTATTAATTCTTAAATATAGCTCTATTTATTACACGAGCTTTTTAGATTAAAATAATTTCACTATATCTTCTCTTAAATTTATCTTTATACTGTTCTAAAATTATCGGTGATTAATGTTTGAAAGTGTATTTTATGTACAATTTTCAGATTACATTTTTTAAAAATGAAGTCAGAATTTATCTGCTGAATTAAGAGGTAATAAATATTATCAACTAATGATAACAAGATAATCGGTGATAAAGCTGTCAACTCTTATCACATTTAGAAACCTTTTTTCCTTCTTTCTCTCTTTTTATTATTATTTATATATATTTTTTTTCCGCTTCATACTTTTTCGAGAATCGTGTAAATTTTTTTCCCGCTATGCTTAGTATAATTAATTTTTCCACGGATTCTTTTTTCCCTTTATTGTTGAATTACTCCTAAATTTTATCTGTAGGTCCCGGTCTAATGAATCTAAAGTGTGCAAAAAAATACAGTAGAGCGACAAACCATGCCAAAACAAACCTAAATTCTCTAGAATCAGATGTAACTCTACCATTCACAACGACCTTAATACACCCATATTACTAAACTTTTTCGAAAATTCTTTTGTAATATAACTAATCACAATAACCCGATCATTAAAGCTAAAACCATTTTTACTTAGTGGGTGTCTGTGTTTGCCAGTTGCATTAGAAAGAAAAAAAAAAATTTTACTTAGTGTAATGGTAGATACAACTATCCCTAACCTCAAAATAGAATCAGAAGTTTAAAACCACTTTAAATAGTCTTTTTTTTTTTTTTTTTTTAATTTAAGTTTGCAATATCCATTTTTTTTTTTTTATTTCATTCGTTTGTTCATCGTTCCAGGTCATCTTAAAAAAAAAAAAAAATTCTTAAGGCAATATTCTTCATTATTATTTTTGTTATATATATGTATATATATATACATTTTTCTTTTCTTTTCTTTTTTTCCTCCCTCCATGTCAAGCATTTTCTTTAATTTTTTGTTAATCCTATTTTTTATATGCTAACTTTTTTTCATTTCATTTTAATTCGAGCAGATGATCGCTTTCCGATCAGTTACTCTTCTAAACTATCCAATTTAGTAAACCCTGTCTCATAATCATAAATTCCTTCCTTCCCCTATCCCCCCCAAAAAAAAAAAAATTGAGAGGACTTTACGCTTCTAAGTATGAGCCGATGAAACTTCAAAGTTTACTTTATAATATGAACCACCATGTTGGTAGTTTAACATTGGTCCTTGCTGTCAACACCAACTGGAAAGCGAATGCCTTCAGGCGCAATACGGAAGACCTTCTGGACAATTTGCATACTTTCCTCTATTGTACAAAAATAAAACGGTGAACTTTTCGGCTGACTGATTTATCGAGTTCATTATCGGCGGAAGCTCGGGAATTGATGATTCAGCTCGCGACAGGCTTCGAAGTGAGTTCCGAAGTTCAGCGTGTTAACCAATAAGGTTAATTTCAGCCGTATAGCATCATATACCAATGAAAAAAAAATTAATCCACATAGATCTTTGTCATTTCTTAGCCTCCAAAAATAAGACGTTAAATAAGCTAATCTCTTTTCCTAGAAATATAACAATCGTCGATATTTTAACACCGCTCTATCCTTTCTTTGACAGTAAGCTTTATAGTTTGCTTCCTATTCGGTTTGTCTTCATGTTGTTGCAAAATGGCAGCAGGCATTTACTACAGAGCGTATGTACCAGGGTTATAACCATTTTTTTTTTCTTTCCAAATCAAGATATCAAATGACGATTCACCTCTCTTGACAGGCTTCGAAGTGAGTTCCTCAGATCGGAAGTTCAGCGCAAGTTAATTTCAGCCTTATAACATTATATTCCAATGAAAAAAAAAATCTAAGCCATATAGATCTTTGTCATTTTAGCCTCAGAAATAAGCAGTGAAATAAACTAATCTCCTTTTCCTAGAAATATAGCAATCCTCGCTATTTTAACACCGCTCTATCCTTTCTTGACAGTAAGCTTTATAGTTTCCTTCCTATTCGGTTTGTCTTCATGTTGTAGCAAATGACACCGGGCATTTATTACAGAGCATACATACAATTTTTTTTTTCTCTCCAAATCAAGATATCAAATGATGATTCAGCTCTCTTGAAAGGCTTCAAGTGAGTTCCTCACATCGGTGTTAACCACCAGGTTAATTTCAGCCGTATAACATCATATTCCAATGAAAAAAAAAAAAAAAAAAAAAAATCTAAGCCATACAGATCTTTGTCATTTCTTAGCTTCCAGAAATAAGACGTGAAATAAACTAATCTCTTTTTCCTAGAAATATAACAATCCTCGCTATTTTAACACCGCTCTATCCTTTCTTGAGAGTAAGCTTTATATAGTTTCCTTCCTATTCGGTTTGTCTTCATGTTGTTGCAAAATGACAGCAGGCATTTACTACAGAGCGTGTGTACCAGGGTTATAACCATTTTTTCTTTCCAAATCAAGATATCAAATGACGATTCACCTCTCTTGACAGGCTTCGAAGTGAGTTCCTCAGATCAGTGTTAACCACCAAGTTAATTTCAGCCGTATAACATCATATTCCACTGAAAAAAAAAAATCTAAACCATATACATTTTTACCTCCAGAAATAAGAAGTGAAATAAACTAATCTTTTTCCTAGAAATATATGACAATCCTCGGTATTTTAACACCGACTCTATCCTTTCTTGACAGTAAGAT
Organism: Caerostris extrusa; assembly: GCA_021605095.1. NCBI lineage: Eukaryota > Metazoa > Arthropoda > Arachnida > Araneae > Araneidae > Caerostris > Caerostris extrusa. The sequence goes on along the minus strand of BPLR01003967.1, from coordinate 17,736 downwards.
TTATAGTTTTTCTTCCTATTTGGTTTGTCTTCATGTTGTTGCAAAATGACACCGGGCATTTATTACAAAGCGTATGTACCATTTTTTTCTCTCCAAATCAAGATATCAAAAGATGATTCAGTTCGCTTGACAGGGTTCGAAGTGAGTTCCTCAGATCGGTGTTAACCACCAGGTTAATTTCAGCCGTATAACGTCATATTCCAATGAGAAAAAAAAAAAAAAAAAAATCTAAGCCATATAGATCTTTGTCATTTCTTAGCCTCAGAAATAAGACGTGAAATAAACTAATCTCTTTTTCCTAGAAATATAACAATCCTCTCGGTATTTTAACACCGACTCTATCCTTTCTTGACAGTAAGCTTTTATAGTTTCCTTCCTATTCGGTTTGTCTTCATGTTGTAGCAAAATGGCACTGGGGGTATTTATTACAGAGCGTATGTATCATTTTTTTTTTTCTCTCCAAATCAAGATATCAAAATCTATAAGTCGGATGAGGATAGTTAGGGAGATGTTATCATTTCGTTTCCTTCTAAGTCAAAACAATAAAAAACGCAAGAAAAGGAACCGATTCCGCCGAATGTTAGAAAGTCGCCAAAGTGTACTGAGCAGGGTTGCAATCGTGTTGGTCGGATAGTAGCTATTGGCTGAAAGAACGTCAGAATTTGGGTGGGCCGTGATCGTAGGTGGCGCGGCAAACGTTTTGGTGTTTGGAATTATAAAGAGCGTGCTAGCTGGTGAAGGCGCTGTTTTAATCTCCGTACGTGACGAGTTCTGGTGAATGATGTTTCTTTTGATGACTTGTTAAAACGCTGAACTTGTTTTCGGCAACTTTGACATGCGGGACAGATCTCGCGCTTTGCTTCATTTCTGGATTAGTTTGAAGACAAATATCGGAAGTTAATTCCTCTCTACAAAATGTAAGTTAAAACTTTTTAAAAGTTTTAAATTTAAAAAAGTTAATAAATGATATAAGCTTTTTGAAATTTTTTTTTTTTTTTTTTTTTTTTGTTGTTTCGGTTGACATTTTATGTTGTAATGGCGAGTTTTTATTTTTAAAATAAATAAACGCTACTAATTTTTTATTTTTCTTAATGGAGAGTATTAATTTTTTAATTGGTTTTGAATTTTTTTTTCAGCTTAAATTTTTAAATCTTACTCAAGATTGCATTCATAAAAATAAAAAAGTAGCATATAACATTTATAAATAAACGCTGCTAAACTTTTTATTTTTTTAATGGAGAATATTAATTAATTTTTAATTCATTTGAATTTTTTTCAGCTTTAAATTTTTAAATCTCACTCGAGATTATATTCATAAACATAAAATGTAACATAAAAGTTAAAAGTTTTATTGCTTTATAATTTTATGTTTAAATTTTTTTCCCATTATATTTAAAATGATTGTTTTAATTTAAAACCTTAATTAGATATTGGCGTAGAAACATAAGAGTTGTGATAAATTTTTCTTAAAATTTAATTTAGTTTTCATGTTAAAAATAAAACTGCAATTAAAATTTATCTGTGTATTTTAATTATTTATAGTTTTAGAAATACAACGAAAAAAATATTTTAATTATATTTGATTATTAGTAAATTATAATATATCGTTACTTTTGAAAAATTTAGTCTTTAACTTTATTAATTCTCTATTCTTGATTCATTTATAAATTGGAATAATTAATCTTTTGACTTTTATAAATTATTGAAACATTTTATATTTAATTAAACTTTTAATATAAACTTTTAAAGATACGATTAATTTTTCATATATTATATTAGAAAATTTGTCTTTGCTTCATATTTAGTTTATTAAAGCAAATTAATTAAATAACTAGTAAGATTAAATATTAAAGTTAATTTATTGTGTGGAATTTTTCTTTTAAGTTTTAATATTTTTATTATTTGCAATTATGTATTTATATATTAATCTATACTGGACAACAGGTTGTTTAAGGTTAAGGGTCATATATGAGCTGTAGATGTGTTTTTATTTGAATAATGTTTAAAAAAAAATACTATAAACTAAACTTTATTTTATTTTCGTATTAATTCATTTAAAGTAACAATTTAGAAATGCATCTTGCATATTTTTCACCTCTTTCAATTCTTCTATGCATTTATTTGTTAAGACTTTTTATTATGATTCAAGATTATTTTTAACTTTATCAGTTCTTTTGAAAATCAAAACACATTCTCTTATTCAATTCTCAAGGTTTCAATATCATTAGCAGCGGAAGGTTGTTGAAAGAATTGCATACACAAGGAGAAAAAAAAAAATCTCTCTTATTATTTTATGCAAGTGCAATAACTTAAAAATAAGGTATTGCGAGAGATGATCCCTTCCTTTTAAGAAATTCCTTTTACTTCATTCTTACGAGTTTCAAATGCTTAATTGCATGGGACTTGCTGTTTTATGCTATTTTGATATTATGAATTCACCTGGAAAATATTTTCCAGTTATTCATATTTTTTCAAAAAAGAATAATAATAATAATAATAATAAAAATTGCGATTTTTTATCGGAGCAACACATTTGTGTCTATATTTATAATTTATTCCGATTACTTGAGTTACTAATGTTGATGCCCATCTACGATTTCACAAGGTCGAATCAACAGCAGAAATGGAAAAAAAAGAAATGAATATCATTTATAATTACTTCCGACCTGGAGCCTTCTAAAAATGAATTTCAACGGTTGAAATATCGTCAAGAGAATGCAAAGAACTAATTTTTAAGAGCACATTCTCATTTTTCACCAGCTTCGTCATAAGACTGAATGGTAATTGGGAAGAAACAAAACATATTCATTAAGGTTTCCTTAAAGTTGATCATTAAATATTATTTGATCGGATAAGGTAGAAAGCGAATGTTAGTTGAAGAAGAGTCTTTCCTGCAATTGGATAAAAGTCGTTATCTCTTTATATTTTTCTTTTCTTTTTCCTTATCTTAAATTGTTAAAAAAAAAAAAAAAAAAAGTCCAGAATGAATTCTCGTGGAGAAACTTTATAAGTATTGTACTATTTTAATAGGCCTTATAAAAATGACCTCTGGTATTCAGCTAATGACCTTTGTGTCAGAAAGGAAGCGTACCTGTTGTTTGTAATGCTATGAAGACAATGAGATATTATAGCTTTCGGCACTGTTACAAGAAAAACAATTTTGATTATTTTTTGCATTCAGTCGGTAGAAAAAGCTCTTATTATTTTTTTAATTGACTTCCAAAAAGTTGTAATGTTTAAAATAATGGCAAAAATAGATTAAAAAAAAAAAAAAAAAATAGCAGTCTTTTATTTATTTAATTGAAAATTAATTTTTCAAATATTTTCTTCTTAGTTTTATTGAATTTAGGATGTATATTAACGATTGATCAATTAGTATAGTGTATTGGTTCAGTGATTGTTTTTATAAAATAAAACTATCTGTTTTTCACTCATACGAATAAATTAATAATTTAAATTCAAATTGTCCTTATTTTGATATAGTATTAAGTGTACATTGCTAGTTTGAATTTGATCAAGTATTTTTTTATTTATGAATATTTCTTGCAATATCTTTATTATTTTAAACCATAAAAAAATTCAATAGATTATTTTAAGGCTGTTACGTGCTGTGTTGTTTTACAGTCTTCATTTGTGATGTTAAAAATTAAATTTGCATTTTATATTTTTGTATGCAATATAAAAAAATAATAAAAATCAAAAATTCAAATCTAATATTTATAATATAGATAAATTTAAATTAAACTCAAACATTTATAATAGATAATTGTAGGGAAAAGAGATAATTGTGTGAAATCAAATATAATAATTGTGGACTTACTTAAGTCCATATTCATTATAGCATAATTTGCTAAATTTTTGTGAAACCAAATATAATAATTAAATAACGAGATTATGACAAAATTGATAATTAAATGACAGATAATAAAAGTTATTAATTTTTTGTATTTTTGGTTCGTATAGAAATTTGTCTTGAATGGAAATTGAAATTGGGCATTATTATATCCCATTAAAAAAAAAAAAAAAAAGTATTCTAAAGATTGATAATGCTAGTTTTCCATGATAGTATTGTACTTCATATTTATAGTGAATCTTTCTTTTTTTTTTTTTTTTTTCTTCTTTTTTCTTTTTAAGAACTATTTTAATCTTTATATGGAGGGAAAACTTGCGCCTCAATTTCTCTTTTATTAAAATATTGAGTCATATGATGGGATGGGTCATATGAGTCATATGATTGAAAATATGTGAGAACACAAAAATGATGCTTGTTCCAATTGAATCCATGAATCTTGCTCGAATAGGAATATAGATGGCACGTTTCTAAGAATAAGCCAATCGACACTGGTTCTTCAATTTTTTGTTTGTTTCACATAAACGAAAGCAAATATTGCAAAAATCAATTCCGGTAGCTGAGTAAATATCCGAATGTGAGTGATTATTTCACGCAAAGTAATTTTCTTTTTCTTTTTTTTTTCTTCTTTTTTTTTAAAAAAGAATGTATAATATAGTATTGAATTAAGTGCGATGCAGAATTTTCTTTATCAATGTCGCAAATGATTTCTACGGTGTAGAAAAAATATTGAACGTCTTCAATGTAGTAGACAGGCGTCTTATACCATAAACTAAAGTGAATAAAGATGTAGTTTTTATTTTTAATGTAGCCTTGGAGTAATTTAATAATTTTTTCGTAAGTTTGTTCTCAATGGTGATGATGTCGATTATTAGCGACAAGAAATCTCTAGAGCGGCTGCAAATTTTCCTGTTGTGTTCAGTAAGCAGCTGTTTTTTCTTTATTATTGCTTTTATTATTTTCATTTTTTTCTTTTAACTGTATGGTACTTTAATGAAAGTATTCAGAAATATTAAGTTTTTATTTATTTTTTTTTTCCATTAAGAACTCATCTAAGGGTTTTAAGAATTCACAAGGTTAAAGAAATTAAATTTTTGTCTGTTGACTAATATCTAATGTTTAATGTATGATGCAAAATATATTAATCATATACCATTAATGAGCTTGCGATGATGATCCCTGCAAGGTAAGCTGGTAAAAACAAATTATACCTTAAATCTTTTCCCCTTTAAAAAAAAAAATCATTGAAATACAACGTTTTAGAAATATAACATTCATTAGGTTAGTATATAGTTTATTATGAAAATGATAATAAACTTTAGATTTTTACTTAGATTTTGTTTTCAAACAAGTATAAAATATGTTTAAATTTAATTTATATTCCTATATTATCACTAGTTAGTCCTGCTTTGGGCCATTGCCAGCAATCCATAGCATAGTTAATTTGAAAGAGATAAAATTTTTTTTTATCAGATTTATTTTATTTATTAAATAACATTAACGCTGTTATCCAGTGAATTCCTAACTCTTTATACATAATTTTTTTTTTTTGTTTAATGTGTAAAAAATATTTATCTTTTAGTTTTAAAATAATTGAATAAACATTAATTTATCGACTTTTTGATATAGCTCTAGACTTAATATTAATGTGGAAGAAAAATTATTAATTGCAGCTAAATGGAAATTCTAGAGGAAATATAACAATATCGCTGCTTTTTGAAAATTCTATCTTTTTTTCCCATTTAAATAAAAATATTATATTCAGAACTGCCACGTTCTTTCTGGGTACAACTTATTCACCAGTCTCAAGAAGACTTCAGCAAATCACTTGAAAGGCTACTTATTCCAAAGATTAATGCCTTTTCATTTCCCTCTTTCTCGGCGTAAGTTGATATTAATTTTGAATTACTAAAAGACTTAGATTTAATACCGAACTCCTTCTCTTTTCATCAGAATCGTAAAGTGCTCTTAAAACGGACATGCCGACTCCACCAGTTTTACCCTTCCTACTTTCGTCCATCTAGTGAAGAGTAAAATGCCATTGCACCTTCACCGTTGTTCGAGCATCGAATTTCCATTAATCTGAACCGTATCCTCCTGCATTATCCTACTCTCGACCGAAAGTGATGTCACTTGTGTCAAAAGTAAATTCAAAGAATGTTAATCTGCCGGAAACTGTTAGTCTGTATGGTGAAATAGTGAAGATAGTTCTGCCTCCTGACGTGGACAAAAGACAATTCTGAAGAACTATCTGACGTAAAAAGAGGAATGCTGAACAATGACATCAGACAAATGAAACGGTCACGACGTTTTATGACCCAGTGGACAAAAAGACAGTGCTGGGCGTTAGCAGAATAACGTGGATCCATTTAGCATATTATGGACAACACTCCCTTTGATTGCGTTCTAATTTATTTTTCCTTGCCTCTTACGTTGCATCATTTTGGACTGGAAACGATAGTTAGGGAGATCTTTCTAAATGAGGTTGTTGCTAAGCAATCAGGAATACTACGGAATAAAGAAAAATTATTGTTTACATTTGGTTTCTTCTTTTGATGGCTCATTTTGAGGCAATAGCTTATATTTAAAACGACCATTGGAATGAACATAAAACTTTTCTTTTACTAATTGATTTTAACGAGGGAGTTAAATATTATTTCGTTTCCCAAAGGATGACTGACTAAGCTATTGTTCTTTGTTTTATGTCATTGATTTTTTTAAAATTTAGTTTATGGCTTGTTCATAAACAATAGATTTAATTGTCAGATTTTCTTCTTAATCATTAGAATTTTTATTTTTAAAAACTTTCCAAATTTTACGTCATTACAATTATATCTGTTAAAATTAATACAGCAAGTTGCTTTAGTAATTTTATTGATTTACTGTAATAAAGCATTCACGCATTTAAATTTTAAATTCAAAAATCGTGCCAGTTTTAAATATGAGATGGTCAGTGCTACATTTTATGAATTTCGACTTTTTTTAGAATCAAGTTAAGTAACAAACTTAACTTAATATCCTATTTTTCAAATTTTCACACAATAAATTTGAAGCTATTCGACTTCGTATATACACCATATTAACTGCCATATGTGCATCTATATATTTTCTTGATATATTAAAAAGTGCTTCAGATAGCTAACCTTATCTCATTTAACAGAACTGTCTAATATGAAATACTATGTTTCGAAGAATCATTAGCGCATTTCTGGTAATGATCCTGTTTTAATTTGAATTTTAACCGACGAACGGAATCTGTATTTCATAATATAAATGCTTTATTTGTTGTTGATGTGAGCTACGTTTGCATATATTTAGCCCGAAGTAACAATCAACTTCAGGGTTTAATTGCGCGTTGTTGATTAAGTTCAGTCTCCACAAGACTCATGCGACCAGATAGAGAACCTAATATACATTGGCAACTTGCAGTGGACTCCATGGGGACTTGGAAACCACATCCTCAGAACTCTTACAGCTTATTAATGCAGAGTTAATTATCCAACGCCGCTGCGTATATTAAAAAAAAAGACCGCATTTCTATAATATACGCATTGGGATGTAAATGATAATGCTTAATTTCAGTACTTGCCTATCTCCAATAGCTGCTGTTTTGGTCTATCGCGTTTCACTCTATTCTCCTGAATTCTGATCTAGTTTTGACAGTTTGATATTTCATGAATTCATTTAACTGTGAATAAAATACAATAATAGTCGCACATTGAATACCTCTCATATCCTAGGGATAGCATATAATGTCTTCAGTTATTGCGGTACTGAAATTCGAAGTACATTTTAGTACTTCACACAATTTAGTATTTAAGAAATGCGAATAACTGTTGAAAAAAAAAATAATAAATAACGGGTTGTCTAAAAAAAATGATGAAAATTATTTGTCATTGTTTTTTATTTTTATGTAAGATCAGTACATCTTTTAATGCATGGGGTTAATTTTACTAACATAAGCAAATATGTTAGTGAAATGAACCTCATTGAATAAATCTTAAAATTAATAACGATTGAAAAAAATAATAAATAACAGTTTGTCCCAAAAATTTTGCAGAAAAATTATTTGTCATTATTTTTGTGTAAGACCAGTACATCTTTTAATGCATTCTTTATAAAGTTAATTCATGAGGTTAATTTTACTAACATAGCAAATATGTTAGTGAAATTAAAATTATCATCGAATTGGAAATCTTGAAATAGTTAAGTATTCTAAAACATTAGCTTTTTAAAATTTTAATGTAATTGAAAATTTTTTAATTCTTCAGTATGGCTGTTGTTCTTCAATAGTCGGCACTTTATATATGAAATTGTTTTTCATTCCCATTTATTTTTATTATAATGAAGGAAATAAAATTACAAAAATATGTGCGTATTACACTGGGAAAAAAAATTAACTTGTTTCCCTTTTATTATCATTCTTTTAGAGGTTTTTTTTTATTATTCATTTATTCAAATTTATGTTTTTACTCGTTGAATTTTGTTTTTGTCTGAATCATTATTAGTTTTTAATGACTTGTATATTTTTAATTTTTCTGAGGATAATTATTTTAGATTCTGCGTGAAAATTTTAAATTGACGATTTATATTACAATGGAATATATGTATTTCTAATTTCGACTCTTTTTTTAAGAGTTAATTAAAAGAACTTGAACAAATAAAATATAACATTTTAATAAATTAAATGCATAAGAGTTAAAATGTATGGAAAAATACGTATTACTTTTTAATTCTATTGTATTTTTAGAAATTTTCGTATTTTACTTTTTATACAATTATGGGAAAAATGTATTAACAAAAAATATTAAATATTTGATGTTAAAAAAAAGAAAAAAAAAAAACACATTAATTAGCGTGTTATATATTTAATTATTTTGTGTCTCAATTAAAGCTACAATAATATTAAGATCTGTAATTATTTTCTTTCACTTTTATTCCTTCTAATTTCCAAAGAATTAAAAAAATAAATTAATTGACTTAACGAATAAAATTATTCAGAAAATACATTTATTTTTTAATTCTTATCTGAACATTTAGCTAATGATACATATTTTTAAAGGCAATTAATATGCATGGAACTAGAACCGAACATATGTCTTATCTGATATTTCAGCCTAAATGGCTTTATGAGAGAGTGAAACCCACTCAATTAATTGTTTTTCTAATATTTTTTTTGCTTATTTCTTAGCAAGGTTTTGTTTTCTCATTCCAAACTAGTTAATGTATTTTGCTTTATTAGATATTGAATAGTTTACGCTTCGATGTATATTCTCATAATTAGTTAACCACGTGCATGCCCAAAAAAACTCGGTTACTTTTGATCTTGGTTTCTTTGATTTCATAAACAATGTTGATAATGTAGTGACACCATACTTTTTAAATTGAATAACATAATTTAACCTAATTTTCCAACGTCTTTTTGCAAGTGTTCTTCTTTTTTTTTTCTTCTTTTTTTTTTGTAATGAAATAATCATATTGGTCTATTGAGTTATGTATTTTTTTTGTAAACATGAGTTTTCTTTTGGTATTTTTATTTTTATCAGTTTGAATTACATATATACTTCTTTTATTTATCCATTTTTTTTTTTGTTGATTTTTTTTTTTTCTGATTTTTTTTTTTTTGATTTTTTTTTTTTTTTTTCTTTTTTTTTTTTTTTTACTGAGCAATGTATTGAAGATACAATGCAAAAATTATTTTTAAAAAGTCTTAAGTATCATTATTTGGAAATAAAAAAAAAAAATATTTTTATTAAGTATTTGTGTAAAAGTGTTACAAAAATATTCGCATTGTTTTAATTAGTAATCTTTTTTTTTTTTAATTTACTTTTTAATTTATTGTAAGTTAAAGAAAGTAATTTGGCTGATTATTCAAAAATTTTATATATAATAAACACGACAATCTATAAAAAATTCGAAAATAAATTTACTTCTGTCAAAAAAAATAATAATAAAATAAAGTAAAAATAGCGTAGACATTTTTTTTTCATTATTTATTTACTTAAAGGAAATAAAATCTAAACCATAAAAACAAGTAAATTGTATCTATCTAGAAACATTTATGTCTTTTTTCATTCAATATTTTAAAAACGAGATTTTAATTATTTTAATAAAAATGGCAGGAAGTCTACCACGCGAGTTATAATTTTTTCACTTGGTGTGAAAAAAAAAAAAAATAAAAATAACGTACATTCAAAAATGGAAAGGTGATACCATACTCCCACGATCATACTTGACTCTTAAAAGACCCTTTTTGTTCACAGCAACGACAACAGAAAGCGCAATATATCTTCGAAAATTATAGCAACAAGTGCTGACTAAGCGAGATAATATATTTTTGTGCGACGCACACAACACAACAACGAAAACTTATTCAGCAACAAAATTCCAAGAATTCGTTAAAAACACCATTTGAATATAAACATTACCGATTGCGACTGTGTTTAGTGTTTGAGGATTCGTGACGTCCCGCTAAGAGTGGGGAAAGAGGGAAAAAAAGAAAAAAAAAAAAACCTCTCCAGACTTTACAATCCTGTTCCAAACTCTCCTCCTATTCCATTTGCAAATATACCCAGCTTACAGACAAGCGAAGGGGAAATAACTTCCTGCCTAGCTTTATGGCACGAAAAACCGCTCATAAGGTCGTGGAGGTCACATACCACGTCTACTACGGCGAACGGAGAGCTATGTTACTTCACGGGGATTGTTCAGCTAAAAGTAATTCGGGTCACTGAGCCTGAATGCGATTATATTAAATCGGTCAAAAACGTCTGCAGTCCAGTTTAATATTCTAAATTTAATTACAAGGTTCAGTAAAGGGTCGAGTGATGTTCGTGTTTAGATAAACTTCCTTTTCATAAGTGGAATAATAAACCTTCCGCTTCGTTGGCAGGTTTAGTTAAACGATGGTTTGAATTGAGGCTGTTATGATCACAATGTTTTTCCTGTTATTTCGTCCTTCGTTTTTTTTTTTTTTTAATGAATATTTTTTTATTTGTTATCGTCCTTCAACTGTGGTATATTTAACTGCTAACTCTTATAATTTTTTATAATTTATATCAAAATACCTGTAATTTTATGTGGAAAAAAAAACAAACATATGACCCATATGGTCAATTTGCTTTCATGACATATAACACATCTATTTAATTGATATTAAAAATAATCGATATCATCATTCTAAAGAAAATTAATTAATTAAATGAGAAAAATTACTACAAGTCTAATATTCAATTAAAAGTTCGAATTTTGTTTTTTGAAATTTTACGTTTCTGTTTCCATTTATTTCAATTTTTCTTCTTTGTTTGTTTTTTTACAATGTTTTACTCATGTTTTGTCTTTTCTTTAGCTTATTTATTTGTAAGGTAACAAATTTAATTTTAAAAAGTATACTATGCTGTTCTATATTCCTTCTGCCTTTTCTTTTTACCGTGAATTATAATCACGATGTTGCTAAACAAACTATTCGAAAAACTTCTGCTGTTTGTACAGAAGCTTCTGTTATTTACAAATTACTGTAGCTTCTGTTGTTTGTACAGAAGCTTCTGTTATTTACAAATTACTGTAGCTTCTGTTGTTTGTACAGAGCTTCTGTTATTTACAAATAACTGTAGCTTCTGTTGTTTGTACAGAAGCTTCTGTTATTTACAAATTACTGTAGCTTCTGTTATTTACAAACAACAATATTATGTTACTTGTACCATTTTTATTCTTTATTTTTGCATTTCTTAATAATTAAAAAATCTTTTCAATCTATCTGCTGTGTACTATAACCACCACCATATCGCTTACCAAAATTGTAGACATACCACAATTTTTGCCGACAAAAAATATTTATTAAAATAATAAAAGCCCAGCTGATTATAACATATTTAATTAAGATCTATACGATTTAATCATACTGGCATTTAGATAAACTTTCTTTTAGAGAATACTTACGCTTCGTTGACAAGAAACCTAACTAAACGAGTGCTGATAGCTGATACACTAAAGAGTAGATCGGTCACTTAGTTGTAGAAAAAAAAAAAAAAAAAAAAAAAAGTAGATTTATTAATTGCTGTTGTTTGGCATCGTAAGCGAGCAAACCCTTTAATCCTGGTTGCATCAGAAAATTGATAATAGGGGAGAGAGTCAAAGTGTTAGGTAGGTGAAAAACTAAATAATAAGCCTCTCTGAGTTGATTAAAACCCTCGTAATGGATGAATGGGGAAAGCCTCCTGAACCTTCCCTTTGTTCATGTCATTGAATTTAATTAATCAATTCTATTCTCTACATTTTTTATCTTGACGCACCAGTGAAGTTCAAAGATTTCATGAGTGGAATCAATATATACTCTCTGGTTTCAGTGCTAATCTGCAGATGGAGTTAATATATACAAACAAAAACAAAATTTAAAGGGTGAACGCATTGTTGGTTGCCGAACTATTGTATTTTAGGATAATTGGAGATTATTGAAAAGTTAGAATGTTCCAGGAAGATAATGAATGTCGCTTCTTTCTTATTCATAAATTAAACTCGTTCCTCTGATTAAAATACACCAAAGTACGAATAAGATATATTATTTTAGATTGTGCAAGGAAATTAGTTATGAATTTAATTTTAAAATGCTTGATATAGATACATTTATGTAACTTGTATTAAATAGGATAACAGTAAAAGAATTTGAAAGAGAAAAATAAAATGTGTGCATTATACAGTTGAGCTAGTTTATATGTATGATATTCATAGGCAATGTTTGCTAACAAATTAAGACATCATGCATTTCAAAATATTCGCTCATTCTTGTATATAACGTATCGTTACTAAGTTGAAGTTGGATTATGTTGAAAAGAACAACATTTAATCTTTTCCAATGGCAATAACCTTTAAGATTGGAAAAGATTAGATACTTGATTTTAAGAAAATAATTGCTTATGTGCATCAAAATAATTTCTGAGACTAGATTATTAAAAAATAAATAAATGAAAATGCTTCTTTCAGTATCACAAGACTGTTATACGAAAAAAAAAAAAAAAAAAAAAAAAAAAAAAGAATATTGCATTTGTTTTCATAACTTATCCCAGTAAAAAAAAAAAAAAAACAAATATTTTGATAATGCATTTTTCTCTTCAAACTAAATGAAAGCATTAATCACAATTCAAAATCATGGATTCTTTTACAAAAAAAAAAAAGAAAAAAATTTGCTTTTCCTACATAGCACATTCATTTTTATATATAGAAATAAACTTATAATTGGTTCTTAAATTACTCCATAGCTAGTTTTTGCTTTGCAGTATTATATTTGTCTTTTTTTGTATTAAATTATGAATAGCATAAGGAAATGTAACTTAATTGATATAATTTGGACTCATTGTATTTAAACATGCAAGAAAATTATGTATTGCTCTCTTTACTTCCCGATTCCGATGAAAGTGAAATAAGTAATAAAGGGGGAAAAAGAGGAAGGAAATCTACTTTGCAAGATGATTTTTTTAAACCTAATTGCTCACATTAGACAAAATTATCTTATTCAGATTCATTAAATTTCCTTTTTGTGCTCTGTCGTAATGTGTTTTGCTTTTAGTTCGGAATCGTTTGGATAAAATTGATTTTTATTTATAAATAATAAGGTATTCAAATTGAATTATAATGCAATTTAATTAATGTGTATTAGGATTCAGTTCTTGATTTTATTTAATTCATTTTCATTGCCACAAATAGGATAGTAATTTAACCAGGAAACTGTCCTGTCACGAAGACATATGGGTTTGACGACCTATCATAACAATCCTCCATCCCGTTGGTCGACCTTGAAGATTCTGCTTCCATCTTGAGTATGACACGAGACACTATTCTATCCGTGACATCCAAGAACAAGCTGAAGCACAGCAACTGGTACAGACTCAATATGCATCCTTTAAAACATCCAATTGAAAGTTTTTCCCACAATTTAATTCTTTTAGACAATATTATTTACAATTGAAATCCTTAGATTAAATCCCAAAAGTATCTTAAATCACAACTAATTTTTTTTTCTTTCTTTTTTAAATAATTGGGATCATTGACGACAATAACAACACAGAAAGGAAAATAACTAGCGAGATTGCAAAAAGAATTACAAGAATTTGGTCGAATGGCTTTTACAATTTTTATATACATTGTTTATTTCTTTAACAAAAATATTATACGAATTGTCTCCAACAGGCCAATAACAAAAAAAAAAAAATAATAAAAAATAAATAAAAAAAAAAAAATATATCTACTTATATTATGCAAGATCATTGTCTTAAATAATTGTAAATATTGGTAATATTATCTTAAAAATTGTAATTTTGCTGCTTTTGTAATGCTTTCTATTACGAAATCTAAAATACCTTTTTAAAATATCGATTATGTTGAGACTTCAAATTTGTCCCAAAATAATGTTTTTGCAGAGGTAGTACTCCTAACTATATTACCTTCTTAGTTCCTCTAATAAAAGACATCTATATATTTATATAACATTTAAACCTATTTTCTAACCGCAATGGCATATACTGTCTTTTGCCAAAAAATATGTTTTAATCGATTGGGAAAAACCATGTTCAGTCAAAATTCATTTATGTAAAAGTTTCCTTTTACTTCACTTGGTAGAAACAATATAGATAGGCATTCATATATTTTTCTTTCCTTTTGCAGACGTTGCCCATCTGGCCTGTCATGCTTGATTTGAAAATTTCATATTACTCGTGTGTGTTTTTTTTTTTTGAAGTTTCATAGTAAATTTTTCTTTATTCATTAAAAATAGCTTCTTGGTCAGATCATTCATTTCCTTGTACACTGGTTTTTGACCAACTGTAGTTTAATAGCATACTCATTTCCCACAATTAAAAATTCTTGATATTAATTCTCTGTTACTTTAAATCCATTATCACCTTCACTCAATGCCTGCAATATTGAAATTGAGTCGAAGTAAATGTCAACATTGAATAACTTATTTTCTTTTATATATTTTAAAACCTCGCTATTTATCAAAGTATCTGCTGTGAATACTGAAGAATCATTCGAAATTCCAGCCTTATTACTGTAGATTTCAAGATTATTTTAAAAATGAGCAATCGCATATCCGTTTTATTCCTCATTTCCAAAATTTGTCCTTGAACCATTTGTATATCTCATGTCCTATTCCAATAGGTTGTTCCCGATCCTACTTGAAAGTAGTACATTTCCAGAATGTAGTTTGTTTGTAGTTTTCATCCAGAAAAAGTTGATCAAGAATTAAGGAATAACTTCCCTTTCATAATTAAAAATAATTGGCTTTATCAATATTTGCTGCTATACATCCTAATACTCAAATGGGATGGTAAAAATAAATAAATAAAGCCTTAGTTTAAATTGTACTGTTCAAACACTCCATATTTCTTTAAAGTAATTTCCAGTGTGTTAAGAATACAAGCTGCACGCACAAAATTTGATATTCTTCTCACATCTTTTTCTATTTTGAGATTCTTTTCCCGAAAAGCCGAAACAAAATTGCTAGTGAATTGATGAAGAAACTTCTTTACATTCTCAAAGTATAACTTCGCAAAAAAACAAATAGTCCACTGCACACAAACTTCTACCTTTTGGGGAAACAAAGAAATCGAAAGAAGCAAAGCGATTATTCCTTCATAACAATGAGGGAAAAGTCTGGCAAGTTCCCCCGGTGCTCTTGCACGTTCTAGCTGTCACCTTAAATATATGCCTAGATAGATCTTTTCTTATTATTCTTGCTGAAGGTATGAAGAATCCGCGTGCTAAGCGGAGTATAAACCATGATTCACTGGGCCACATTACCTGTTATCAGCCTCCCCGATCTCCTCCTGAACACCCGGAGGGGTATTGATTCATTTGTGTTTGCCTCGCAATTCATGCTTCGACTGAAGTTGTCATTTTTCCGCTTCTCATTGTTGTAGAAAGTAAATTGCTTCGTTGCCCGATCGTTTGCGTCTATGTTGATTGCTTTCTGCAGCACACATGTTCGCTTTCCCACTTGGTTGAGCGTATACTTGCTGAAGCTGTTTGTAATATGCACGGTGTCGTTATCTGTCACATACCCTCCGCTATATGTCTTCCCAGTTTGAATCTGGTATTTTTGCAAGGTTTTCATGAAACTGGGATTGCGAAAACATCTTTGGTTCCCAACCCCACTTCCTCTTTGGAAAATATCGAGGATCACATGTGTGGAGAGGTGTTGCTGGTAATTGATTTTCAAGCCTGGTTCGCTTTCTTTTTTTTTTTACTTTTTTCTTTTTAAATTGGCTATGTTGTACAGATTCAAAAATATTTCTCCGCTTTAGAAAAAGAGAGGAAAAGGAAATAGGTTTATTGTGTTAAATGGTCGATTCTATCTAAAAGGTAATTTTTTTGTCAATAAACGTTTACGTTATTGTGAGTTGCACTGAGCAAGTTGCATTTTCTTATAGGTAAAAATTATTTAGAAGCATATATCATTTAATGTTATTAATTTTAGGGCCCATATGAGTTGTTTCCATTAAAAGATTTATTTATGAAAGAGAGTGGTTAGTTTTTGTGGTATTCACAATAATTCATTAAATTATTTGTTGATTTTGAAGTATTTAAAAATCAAGTGAGTTTTAATTTTCTCTTCATGTTTTCGTGAAAAATATTAAAAAGTATGATCAGATGCCCTAAGTGAGCAATTTTCATTTTCTATAGCACTTTTTAAACTACCTTAAATTTATAGATAATGTTTAATACGTTTCATTGCAACAGAATATTATTAAATGTATCATTATTTAAATATAAGTGGATTTATCTTAAATGGAAAAAGCATATCTACTGCTTCTCGTTTCATCGCAATAGTTTCATATGAGACTCGTATCCACTTTAAATGTAGGGGGTACCATTTTTCTTCACTGAACAAAAACACTCAAGCCATTTATAGCCAAACGAGATATAGCTAATGTCATTTTTTTTCTTCTGTGAATTTTTGTAAGTGGTTGCTAA
Source organism: Caerostris extrusa (assembly GCA_021605095.1). Lineage (NCBI taxonomy): Eukaryota > Metazoa > Arthropoda > Arachnida > Araneae > Araneidae > Caerostris > Caerostris extrusa. Next base: position 920 of record BPLR01003967.1, on the reverse strand, counting down.
CCTTTTTGTGTGTGTGTAAAATTTGTCACTTTTTTCTTAAACGACTCATAAAATATGTTTTTAGCTATATTTTTAAGACTTTTTTTAACTGTAGATAATTGCAGTGTATATAATTTCTTAACATGAAGGTAAGCCCTATCTACCAGACGTTTTGAGACGGGCAGCTGGCGTGACTTTGAGTACACTGCTTCAGGAGAAGTTTCACATATACATTATCTCAATTTTATAATTTTACTGTTATAAGTTATTATGCAATTTTATTTGCCAGACGGAGAGCTGTTCATAAATTAGTGAGTAGATTAACTATTCTGTTTAAATCTCCATAATTTATTTACCACACAGCAACTTTTAAACGATCTCCAGACATTATACCATTAATTATGCGACTAAAATTAACAAAAAGATTAACTCTTCTGTAATAAACTTTCGAAACCCTTTTTATGAGTATATTTTTAACTTTCAACTACTATGTAGATTTGCAAAATGTTAAGTTGCAATTAAAAGTAGAATTTCAAATTTAGTTGAAAGTGAACGAAATAATTGTCACTTGGAAGTGATTATTCACAGAAATATAAAACCTTTGAAATAAACTATTGTTATTATTATTAATGACATAATCTATTCCATTGTGTAACTGCTTTTGACAATTTTGTCTGAAGTTTTTTAACTGCTCATAAATTATTCATTTACATATGTCACATTAAATACTGAAGCACTTAAACTATTTCTGAAATTTAATCTGTTTAACATTATATAGTAGTTGACATCTGACGCAGGGATATTTGTTCCTTAAGCAGCAGTTTAATACGGGTCCCTAGTCTCCTTTCAGTCTCACCCTTTGTCTATGTTGCTTACTAAACGTCTCTGACGCGTAACATGGCAGACCATTAGTTTATGGTGAGTCACGCAGTCCTTTGTAA
>BPLR01003966.1:0-37246 GCA_021605095.1 Caerostris extrusa | reverse complement strand
GAAACACCACATTACAGATGGTTTTTCATTCTCTGAAATTACAGGTAAATATTTGTGTTTCTATATTGGCATCCAATTGCTATAGCAGTGCTTTACAGTGTTTTAAAATTCTAGTAGATAAATAAAAAAATTTTAAATTTTAGTAGATAATTTTTTTCAGTAAAAAATTTATTTCGTTGATGTAAGTGTATGAAACATTTTCAGATCGCAGAACAGTTTGTGTTTACTTCACGACAAAAAATTAATGCATTAACAAATTTATAATCTGGAATACCCATATGAAATATTTTTAATATGTATATATTTTTGTGAATAAATATTTCGGATATTTATAAAAATCATACGCAAAAAAAAAACTAAATTAACAATCAAAGTACAGGGAGGATTTCTAGAAATATGATTCCCTTATTTATGTTAGTTGAAAAACCTCATACATTTCAGAGGATCACATCTACATAATAGTATACAGCTTTAAAATATTATGAATTTGAGAATGAAAATCAATACTTTATTAATAATAATAATGTTATTCACGTGGTTCATAAATAATCAATATATTAATTACACGGAAGATTCAATTGCATAAAAGGTTAACAATGTTAGGCAAAAGACAAAGCAAATATATCTACGCGGGATTATTGTCAAGGATAGATAAAAGGTTCCACCAGTCTGAACTAATAAGTTATTTTACAGAAAAATGGACTTACTGTTAATATTTTCCATTAGGTATTCTTTATGTACGAATATTAATTGTAATTTGCTCACTCAAATATTAGTACACTCTCGTATGTTATGAAAATAAGACTCGTTTTAAAAGATAATTATGTTTAGTTGATGTGCCTTCTTTTAAGAATATTAAAATGTTAGACACCAATATAAAGGTATATTTCAAGCAATTCAATAGTTTTTCAAATTATTTTTAAAAGGAGAAAATATATAAATGTCCGTGTCATGTTAGTACATTAATGTTAGCACTGTAAAATAACCATTCGTAATTCAGATGCAGTTTTTTTTGCTGAATTTTTTAGATGAATTGAGGGTTTTAAACTGTTACATCGAGAACTTCTTGAGATGGTTGAACGGGTTCCAAATTTAAATAAATCGAAATCAATTTATTTCATAAAGCAAAAAAATGGATTTCTGAAGAAAATATCTTTAAGTAATAGAAAAAAAATTGGCAATTTAGATACGATCTCTTATTCTTAGTAGCTACTTCGAAAGGTCTATTCCGTGGTAATTGGGCTGTTGTATGAATTTTTCCGTGGCTGTTCCTATGTCTATTACCAGAGAAATGTTTTTTTATTTAATAATATTTCCTTCTACGTCTACTACGATGTAAGTTTGAGCTTTAAGTACATAAACAATTCACCAATGGCTCCACATGGAAAAGAATTATCAAAAGATCTAAAGGATGCAATAATAAAGCTCTATAAGGAAATCAAGTCCCAAAGACAAATCGCTAAAATCATAGGCAAAAGTCCTGCAACAGTGCAAAAAATCATAGAAAAGTTCAGGCTGAGGGAAATACTCTAAACAAGCCAAGAACAGGACGACCGCCCATTTTAACTGATCGAGAAAAGGCGAATTATTGTTGGAAATGTGAAAAAAATCCGACGATTAGCGCACCAAAATTGACAACTGATGTGAAAAACAATTTTGCGAAGTCATGCAATCTTGAAACAATTCGCCGTGTGTTACGGAAGGCAGGATACCATGGTCGAAATATGCGAAGAAAACCATTTGTTAGCAAAGTGAATCGCAAAAGAGAATAGATTTTGCAAAAGAAAATGTAAAGCAGGACACAAATTTTTGAATTCCGTGATTTTTTCGGATGAAAGTAAATTCAACATCCACGGGTCAGATGGACACCAAAAAGTTTGGAGGAAAACAAATGCAGCTCTAGAACCAAAGAACATGAGAGGAACTGTAAAACACGGTGGTGGTTCGATTATGGTTTGGGGTTTCATGGCAGCAACTGGAGTAGGAAATTTAGTTATAATCGACGGAATAATGAATCAATATAGCTATTTGAATATTTTAAAGAATAATCTAAGCCAAAGTGCTTCTAAATTGGGACTCGATGGATCCTTTACTTTCCAACAAAATGATCCCAAACATACTGCTTGGGTTGTTCGGGAATGGCTGCTATATCACGTGCGAAAACAGCTAAAAACCCCACCGCAGTCACCTGATCTTAATCCCATTGAACACTTGTGGGATTATCTCGATCGTCAAATTAGAAAGCAAGAGATCAAAACTAAGAATGACCTAAAAAGCCCTTTTGGAGGAGTGGAAGAAAATACTATCTTCTGTCACTCAAAATTTAGTAAAATCAGTGCCATCTAGATTGAGAGCTGTTATAAAGGCCAAAGGCTATCCAACAAATTACTAATTTTTTTGAAAAATTGTAAAATTTGCAATATTAATGTTTTGTTTTTGTTTGCATACTTACTTTTATGATGTAAATTACATCCTATTTTAAGTTAAGCTCATCTTGCTAATTAAATATTTGTATTTTTTAATTACTTTTCATTTTGTTATTAAGCATTCATTTTTTTGTTATTTTGCTGTAATCGAAATAAATCGTTAATTTGAAAACTCTAATATTGTAGGTCTGTTTTTTTTTTCATAGGACATCATCACATACACTCTGCATACTTACTTTTGTGACTAAGTGTATGCTTAATTTATCATTATCTATATTATTTATTTAAATAGCTTTAAACGATTTGAAAGTAAGCTGTAAAGTAAGTAAGTAAAGTTGATTTTTAAGCTTTCCAAAGAGTTTTTATATCTTGCAATTAAGAAAGAATATAGAAGTAAATTTTGTCGTTTCATTTAAACGGAACACATAAATTGTACAACAGCTGAACTTCTGGAATTGTATCACAAAATGAATATGTATTAAATATACTGCTTTTTCAAATTGCATGGATCCGCATATTTCAATCCATTTTTAAATTTCTATCCAATACTTTTTAATCTATAGTAAAGCTACAAAATATTCAAGATCTTGTAAGTGGTAATTTTAAAACGTAATAATCATGAAGCAAAATTCTTCAGTTATAGATTATTAAATTACATGTTAGAAAACCCTAAATCAAAATTTTAAGCATTCAACCACGTTTAGAGTATAGTTAAAAAATGCATTTTTGCAATTTTTTTTCCTCAAAACGCTTTCATCAGGAGTCGATGAAAGAAACTTATTTTGAAATATTTTTTTTTTACAAATATAAATAGTACGAAGACCAAAAATACTTCACAATTCTAAGAAGTTAATGGTAAAAACATTTACCAAACCTAAAACTGGTAATAATAGTTTTTAATCGCAATTCTTTTTATGGAAAATATACAGACTTCAAAAAGCATTCCTAAAAGACAATTATCTGAAAAATTCATATTCAAAGATTAAAAAAAAAAAATATATTTTCCCGAATTTTCAAATAGCAAATTTTCCATTTCAGATCAACAATTAATTTAATATTTCTTATTACAATACTTACATTGTAGACATTTGATAATTGTTTTTATAATCAATCTCTACTTTATTACTGATAAGTCGTAGTTTAAAAAGAGGTAAATCCTTACGATTTAGAAGGAAAAATTATTCAACAAATAAATATTAATCTGTTAACGAACTATTGGAACAGCTAGGGAAAATATACATACAACAGTCGAATTAAATAAAGTACACCCCACAGCATAGCCTATTTTTAGAAAGTGCGATTCAATCAAAATATGTACGAAATTTTTAATTCATTAAAAATATTATTTTCGACAATCCATTTTTATTAAGTGGAGTAAAAAGAGTTTAGAATAGATAAAATGGGTTTAGATTTGAAGAAGTTTACATTGTAGCATTTAAAAACCCCAAATAATCTCAAAAATTCAGCAAAGAAAATTGCATCAAAATTACGACTCGTTATTTTACAATGTTGACGTTCTAACATTAAACGAATTTTATATTTTCGCCTTTTACAAAATAATTACCAAAATAGTATTCCATTGATTGAAATTAATTAAAAATATTAAATAGTCATTTTAATATTTTTAATTGAAGACACACCAATTAAAATTATTTGATAAGTAAACGTCTTTTGAACGAGTCTTAATATCACAACATTTCAAAGTGTACTCATACTTTAGCTTGAATTTACATTTAGCAGTCGTACATAAAGATTATCTAGTGTGAATTCTTAATAGTAAGTTCATTATTCTCCAAAACAATTCCTTACTTCAAAATGTCGAAACTTTCTCTCCTTGAAAACAGGCCCGCTAGAGATATTTACATTCTCTTTTTGCTGTAATTGTTAAACTTGTATGCATTTCCTCTCCTCTATAATTTATAATTTAATAATATATTCATGAAATTTATAAATAATTTTCTTAATAAAGCATTGATTTTCTTATCAAATTTATGTTATTTTAAAGTTGATAAGAAAATTAGTTCTATTATAGATGTGAACTTCTGAAGCGTATGAGGTTTTCAACTAACATAAATAGAGGTATTACATTTCTAGAAAATTGTCATTTTATGTTTTTAATTTAGAATTTTTCCTGAGTATAATCCTTATTATAAATACCTGAAAAAATTTATTTTACAAAATAATATATTTAAGAAATATTTCATGGCATTATTTCGTATTATTAGTTCTTTTTTAATGCTAGGACTGCAACAGACACAAACTAGAATTAAAACCATTTACCTGTAATTTCAGAGATTGAAAGGCTTTCTATAATGTGGTATTTTCGATAAGTCTCTCTCGTAAATATCGGTTTTTAAAATGATATAATGGACTGTGTAATCAACATCTGTATTGGTATTTTTGTACGTCTCTGTTGCCACAATTTTTGAAGAATTCTTAAAAAATAATATCCCTCAACTATCGATGGCTTCAGTTTGGCTTGTCTCTACTGTCATCTTTTGCACACTAGATATAAGCGGAAAGCGATCTATATTTCAAAGAAGATTCTGAACCACTAACAAACATCCATGCCACCACCGGGATACGAAACGGAAGTTTGAGTTACCCAATTCCAGAGCAATAGCTACTTCGCCAACAAGCCGCTGACGCACTTCAGATTCTACCCAGTGCCCAACTCTATACTGTTTTTAATATATGCAATATCACGATTAATATTTTTTATTTCTGGAAGAAGATTTTAAACACCATATAACATACTTATCACTGTCTGCACGATTGAAAATATTTGTTAACTTCTGCAATCTATGAAAGTCAGTATCGATGACATTTGAAGGCATACATTGTTGAACACGTCAAAAATTTCATGGTATCGAGGTTTAATATTTTTTGTAAAGAGTTATAATTTTGAAATTCTAAAAAAAAATTATGTTTAGTCACAATTTGTCACAACAAATTTCAGTTTTAGTTCTTCCAACTTTAAGCACTCAGAGGGCCAATTGGCTAGCGCTCTCCTTTTTTGGTACCACAGGCTTCAGGTTCGAATCCTGGCATGGCCTGAATGTTTGTTAGTTGAATGTTAAATTCATGTTCATGGTTGTATTTTACCTTTACATGGTTTTATTTTTTTTTATAATTTGATTGCAAATTTTAATTTAATATTCTGTAATCAAAAAGTTTTATAAGATCTTAAAATTATAAAAAAATTATTATTGTTCTAGATCATTTTAAATAATAAAATTATTTTTTAAGAGGATTGTTAAATATACTACATATTTTTATTAAACTGTATAAGACTTTTCATATTTAAACAATATACTATCATAAGAATATAACTATTAAACATATAATAGACTTGGTGGAATATTTAAAACTAAATATTATTATTGTAAAAATATTTTTTTACAAATTGAATGTAAAAATAATCATTCAAAAAAATATTTTTAAAATTTATTCAATAGGTAAAAAAAATAATAATTACACATTGTATTACATAAACATATTCAATAATTTTATATGCAAGTATTCTTAACAAAAAAAAAAATTAAAAATTTTAAGTTTAAAACAAAAAAATTTAAAAATATTAAAAACATTAGTTTTAAAAATATTATTGTAAAAATTAAAAATAGGGTATGCAAGCTACAAAATTAAAAAAAAAAAAATTAATTATTCATCCTTCATTGAAACTCAACATTACACATATAAATGCAATTGTCATTTAACATAGCTTACATTATATTAAAAAAAAAACAAAAATTAAAACCTTTACAACTATAGACTTTATCAAATTAACATGATTTATAAATAATGTCTTTTGCTTGATGGTATATAAATACATTATTTGCTTGAATATTTCAATTACATAAATTTATAGATGTAAAAAATGTGCAATATAAATTGCTTTATTAAAATAAATTAATTCAAATGCTAGACTAATATAATGTTTTCTAACGAAATTTTACAAAACAACATTAACAAAGTATTAAATTAAGAGAAAATAAACTTCGCATACTCAACAAAAAGTTTATTTAAGCTATACTTATTGGAAAATTTAAAACTTATAATTTTTATATTCTGTAATGAAAAAAATATTTTATATAATTCGTACAATGAAATTATTTCGAAACTTGTTCAAAACGAAAAAATAAAAATATCACATTAATTGCATTTAAAATATTTCATATAATAAAAATTCATACAAAATAGAAGAATAAAATGCAAAATATTATAAAAACAATTATTTAGTATAAAATTCTAAAATCGTTTGTTCAAACTGTAGAAACAAAAAGCATTCACTGCTCATCATTCTTTAAAATTTAACATTACACACATAAATGCAATGGTCATAAGTTTTTATAAAAATAAAATATTGAAGTGATGATTTATATAGCATACTACATTTAATTTTCGTAGTGTACGCACGTGTCTCATTAAATGGCTTCTTTTGAGAAACTTCATCCACAGTGGGGCTTTCATTAGAATGTCTCAGTAGATGCTTTTGCAAATTGCCTTTTGAGTAAATTTACGATTACAAATTTCACACACAAATGGCTTTTCATTCGTATGGGTAAGCAGATGAGCTTTTAAATTGCAATTCTGTGAAAATGTTCTCTCGCACACTTCGCACTCGTAAGGCGTTTCCTTGGTATGTGTTCGATAGTGCCTATGTAAACCACTTTGATGTCTAAATTGTCTTTTGCATACTTCGCATTCAAATGACATTTCGTTCGTATGCGTAAGAAAATGAGACTTCAAATTAGGCATGCTATTAAATTCCTTATTGCAAATTTCACAGCCATAATTTTTGACACCGGAATGCGTTAATGAATGCGCATTTAAATGATGTTTTCTTGTAAATGCCTGGCCGCAAACTTCACAAATATACGGCTTTATATCTGTATGAATCTGCACATGCCGGGAAAAATGCTTTTTCTGTTGGAACCAGTACCACATGTATCACACTTGTAATATCTTGTTTTGCTTTAATACAAGAATCTGCCATTATTTGAGGTTTTTTAATTAATAACGTAAAAAAGCAATACAAAATTGTTTCAGATTGAATTCAGCGGGATGCTTGTGTGACCGTGTCATCTGGATCTTGTTAATGATCATTTTCAGCTGTTGTCCACTGGAGTTTCTGATTTTCTAACAAGAAAAATTCAGTAGAAAGAATCATGGTAATATTGATATAATCTTAAATAGGTAAAAACTGGAAATGAATAATTTTAGTGTTATTTTTCATAAATTACAGTGCCAATTATGAAAAAGTATTAATTATTATCAAACAACAACATGCTGTGAAACAGACATGTAAAATATTTAAAATATGTTAATATTTCTTGATTTTCCGACATTTTTTGTTAATCTAAGAAAAACAAACTTCTGTTTTTATTTAAAATTGTTTTATTTAAATACTGAAGTAGTATGTGAATGTTTTAATGTATGGATCTCTTGATATTTCATTCTATTTCTTGCGTTGAACATTTTTCCAAGAACTATATTTCCGCATTTGTTTTACTAAATTGTTATTCATTATTACGAAATAATTAATATTTAAATGACTACATTTTGCCTCTCAACAAAGTAAAAGGTAGTAACAGTTTTCATTTTGTAAGCAAACTTTTATTCAGTCACTACTGCAATATATCTATAATTGGTTGAAGTGCAGCAAACCATCACAGCATTTAACTTGATATTTATGTTCTGATCCCGTTAATTATCAAAAGTTAACCCTTTGCACTCGAGGGCTCCGAGCGGAGCCATTTAAAAATTTGTCTTCAAGCTCGAGGGCTCCGCTACGGTGACAATGCAAATAACAATATAAATAATGCGTTTCTTTTAATGCTTATATCAAACTTACGTGTGAATATGATCTTTTCACTAAATCGCTTCGAGTTGCCGGTAATACGAATGAAAAAAACTTCGAGTGCAAAGGGTTAACATCACCGAGATTCAAAAGCTGTATGCAGTACTTTAATGTGGTTCACAAAATCATTTTGAACTCAATTCCAATAACAAGAATTAGTTCTTTATATATTAATTACTAGTAGAACAATAATATTCCAACAAAGGAAATCGCTTAAATCAATGCATAAATACTATATCTTGAAAAACTGAAAATATAATATTGAGTATGTATTAAGAAATTTGTATGAGAACCATTTGAACTAGAACAGTAACGAGACATAATATTCGTGTTGACATATGAAATTTGAACATTTAGTTAAAGGCGGCCTGATGGCCTATTGGCCACCTCAGGCTTCAGGTTCAATGCTAGCGTTGACATGGAAGTTTGTTCGTGGTTCGGAATCCACGTTTAACTTTAGGACCCGGCGTAAGTAGCCCAAAGTGTGCATGAAATGACCGGAAAGCGTCAAACCAAACCATTCAGTTTAGGATAAAAATAAATCTTATTCTGAAATTGCAAAATTTGATGTATGTAGTATAATAATAAATTACAAAACAACTGGACAGATTTTAACAAACCTCATAATGAATGGCCAATGATTTTGTTTGCTTGAGAAGTGGATTGCTATTCAAAGGGAGAACTTATTCCACAAGTAAATACTCTTGTGATAATGAAAAGGAACAGTCACTAGTAAAATGCATATCACAGTCGAGTTACCGCAGAATAACACATTAGACATTAACTACTAGCAATGTAAGATCGGATCTAAATAATGATAATAATTATTATTTCTTCTAAAGCACTATTCTCAGAAATTCATTTTTTCAATTAAATGGAATTAAATAGATTCCGATTTGATAGAAACTGGAATTCGAACAATTATTTCTAAAATTTCCAAAGAACGATTAAAAAATAACTCTTCTCAAAAATTTTGCAAAAAAAAAACTTTAATGTTGGAATTAATTGAGCAAAGAACTTGCATTAAAACGCATAGAAATTTGCAGAAGGCATACGGTGAGCATTTCCAAATATCAGATAGAAATATTTAGAAGTGGTATAAACAATTCAAAAAGGTAGAGAACGCGTTGAAGACGAAGAGCCCTCTGGTCGACAATCAATCTCAACCGAAGAAGCTCACGTCCGAAAAATTAAAGATTTGGTGCTTGCAGACCGTCGATTTACAATTAGACACCTTGCAGATGATGTTGGAATTTCAAAATGATCAGTCAATTTTATTTTGGGATTCAAATATGTCAAATCTCGATTGGTACCGAAAATAGTGAATGCGCCAGCTCACACTGCATAAATTCTTCGCATTTTCACCGAAAATGAAACCCATATCGGTCCACATCCACCGTATTCACACCGTGCGAATTCTGGCTATTCCCGAAACTCAAACGACCTGTCCGTGGATACCGTTTTTAGTCGATTGAAGATATTCAACGTGAATCTCTGCGCACTTTGAAGGCCATCCCTGCTTTTGAGCATTCATTGAAGATTGAAAAAAAAAGTTGGCATAATTGCATTGTGTCCGGAAGGGGATAAAATAAATTTGGAAATATAAATAAAGAGTTTTTGAAAAAAGTGTTCTTACTTTTTGGGCACAGTAGTAATATCATTTATTTACAACTTCCAATGTCGATCATTTTTCTTTTATTCTTTCATTGTCGATCATTTTTCTGGAATTTATTCTTTCATTGTCGAATTAATTTTAGTTATTACAAAATTTTTATTTAAATTACCATTTCATTATGTGATACGTCAAAGAAACTAATCAGTATACATATACAATACTAATATGCAGTGAACTAATGAGATGCACGAAAACTATGCTGAGCTCAAACTTTAACATAAAACGATTTTAACATTAATTATTACCAAAATAAAAACAATAAAATAAATTGCATTCAGAAAAGTCTCTTTGACATAAAATAAAAATAAAATATAATTTGATTAATAATAAATAATTTCACATTATGATGTCAAAACTTTTGAATTGCTATAAGAAGCAAATGATTTTTTAAAACAAAAGCTTCTCTTTCTTCTTTTAAATTCAAGAGAAATAGATGTTGTAAAGTTCTTTAAAATTTAACATTGAATCACATAAAATGTAAAGTGAAACATGATGGAGCTCGAATATTTAAAAAGAACAGAAAACAACGAAGAAGCCACTTTCAGAATCATGGAACACTTTAATTTTGGCTTACAGGCTATCTCTCTCTTTCTCTCTCTCTCTCTATATATATATACACAAATGCAGAACTCTAGGATTATTATACAAAGTAATAAAAATTAAAAATATAAATTTGATCACAAGTGCACGATTAAAACACAAGTACAGTTCACTCCAAGATGGTTGATTTGCAGAGTTCTCGAGTCTACGTCGAATCTCAAAATACATTGTCTACGGCAGACCTTTAATTATCACAAGGCGTGAAACCAGAAAACCACAGGGGGCTGACTTTATAAAACAGGCGAAAACTCCGACCTATTCAGTCACTACAGTGAAAAGACACTTCTGGTTCACTCGGCACAGAATCCCTCTTTTCTTCTTCAAAAACCTCCCTTTAAGAAAATTCTCGTCAAGAGGGAGGGGGTCAGATTCCCCTCACTTCTCATTGGAGTTAACACTTCTTCAGTTCGTGGTCGATCACCCATCACGATGGAACAATTCATGGTGTAGTCCGTATTCCATCTGTAGTTGTTTCGACTTATGAAGATCGCAATGAATCGCGATTTCATGAAGTCTCATTATCCATGTGACTGATTATCTGCTGTCAGATTTGAGTGGCAGGTTGTTCTAATTAGTACAAAACACTAATTGCAATGTAATATAACCACCCGCAACACTGTTAGATTAAATTAAGTAGCGTTGTGGATGTGTTGTTATTATGTACTTGTCAAAGAATACATTCCTCTCACCTGGGAATAAATGCCAAAATTCTTCCCGATAAAAAAATTCTACACTGCAAAAGGATGAGCTAGAGTAGATGCAGAAAAAAGTAAAAGCGAGCGGTGATACCTTTGCATTGTAATAAAATGTCTTACATTGATGACCGATTTGCTTCTTATTATAAGTTGCCCCTAAAAATACTTTCTAGAGTATTATTTGTCGTGTTAAATGTAGTGTACTAGAAATAAATTGTAAATGTGAGTTAAAAGCAAGTGGAAATGCATTTTCTAAATATTGGTGCTTTTTTTCTGTCAATGCAATGACGAAAATAAACATGTTTTTAAAGGTATAACACAAGGTAAAAGAATTGTAAGGAAATAGAATTATACGAAACAATCTGGAAAATGCATCACACGCTACATCTTTTCTTCCCTCTCGCAACACATAAAAAAGTATCAACTTCAGATTACTCGGTTATCCTCAGATTTATCCGCAGGCTACAAAAAATCGAAAATGCTGTTCTCGCCTTCAACAAATTCCCAAGAGATTAAACAAACAACCCCTATATATATTTTTAAAAGGACAGTCACGTATGAAACAACACTAAATAATTCCGGAAGAAAACGTGGTCCATTAAATTCTTCCTTCATAGCATTTTTTTTTAATTTACAAAAGAAACAAACTCTCTTTTCATTTTATCAAAAATATCAATGTTGATAATATTAACAGATGATGATATTTATCTTCTGTACAAAATTCAAATAATTTAGCGTATTTCAAATATATATAAAAATTATAAATACATGAACACAAAACCAAATAAGAACTAGCAATGAGAGAATTAGAATCACGATCATGTTGTATGGCTTTATTCGCTACAAGCAAATTGTATGAGAAAACCTCCATGCAGTGGCGTAACAGGCCACGTACCCCGGCCCCAGCAGTCAGGTTATGAGTACAGTAAAGGACTGGCATTTATTATTACAAAATAAAGTAAAATTTATTAATTCTGTAATTAATAAATAAGCTATTAAGATGATAAATTTAAATATATAATTTTATATGAATTTTTTAAACTATAATTTATTTTTTATACTTTTTAGTTTGATTAACTCTAAAAGCGTGTTTTTAAACTATAATATTTAAATGAGGTCCCGGCATGGAGGACTGAACTTAAGTTCTTACAATAATTTAATTGTGAGTAAAACAAAGGCTAAATGCGAATATGTCGAGCCAGCTAGGGATTGGAACAGGGAATCTCCTGATCCGTAGTCAGGAGCGTTGTCCGTTATGCCACTGTCCCACGTAAGTTTGAATGTCTTAGGTACTTTTATTCTACATAGGTTAAATTGCTTTTCATAAGTTAAAATAAAATCACTAATCCTTTCGATCCTAATCATGATGAGATAATAAACGTATCAAACTATTTTAGTGTCGTCGTTCCTTGATATGTCTACAACGTTTAAATTAAATCTGATAGCTTAAAGTGGGGCAAAATTGAGCCCAAAGAGTCAGTTACAAACATACGGGTGAAACTAATAAAAGCGTATTAAAAAATGTGTATCAAGATTATGAAAGTATTGATTTGTATGAAAAATATATCTCATCTGGTAGTAATAATAATAGAAACAGTTACAAATGGGTAATCCCGATGCTATCCGATTTCTCGAGACAAGAATAACTCATTATGAGGCACTATTCAGGAACTTAACGGCCGCCTTATACAAGAATTACATGTTCAGTTATTAAGATGTATTTCTGAAAAGATCCATTGACCCATGTTAAAAGACCTATTAACTAGATTTGTTTGATCTTGCATGTAAATGTTAGTTACCTATTCCATTAAAGAAGTTCATATTTCGAGTTTAAATTCTTATTTAGATGCCAAAGTTTTAGGACCAAAGTGCCCTATTTGGCCCGTTGGGTTTCTCAGCTAAGGAAGCTTGATTCGAAACCGACAATTGATATTATGGCGTAAGCTGTCATCTTATGTCAGGCATGGGCTCAATAAATCCGTAGATAGATAGCTCTTTTATTGATTCAGGACAAGTGGAGAAGAGGGTGCAGACATTCCAGATACCATCCATGAGATGTTTTCTCCGTATTGTAGCCTGTCGGTGGTATGGATGTTTGTCAGTGGTTCGTATTCGCGTCCGTAGCATGTCTTCAAGCTATACAGACCCCCTGGGTAGTGCTAAATGAGTAATGGTAGTGCCTTGCTTAGGTCATAAAGATTAACTGTCTGCATATTGCCAGCTGCATTAGAACAACAACATTTTATAATTTTTATACATAATTCGCACACATTAAACTAAATACCAAGTAAGGAATTATTTATACATTATAGTACATTATCTGGGACCTGATGGTCGAGTGACTAGAGCTCGGTGCCATAGATTTCGAGGTTTGAATCCGGTTGTGCTATGAATGTCTGTAGTGATTCGAATCCACTTTAAACCGTAGTCTAATATGACTTTAGAGCGTTGGGATAAGGCTGACAACCCTACCCCGTAAAAAAGAAAAATATTTCTCGTCTCAAAATCTGCCAGTAGGGCAGACGGCTTTTGGCCCACCATGGGGTGTTGCGCATTGATGATGATCATACAGCGAGAGCTTCTCATGTCGGAAAAATATCATCTTAAATATTTAATTAATTTTGTCTTAATTGCACAAAATTATTTTCAAAATGAATCTTCATTTTTAAAAATTTCTTTTCTAAAATCTATAATGAAAAATTCGTCAAAAAAATAAATATTGTCATGAAATGAAAATTTCTTGATGAGGTTATGGTATCACATATTAAATTGTATTTAAATAATTTATAAAAAAGTGATAAGAAAAGCATTTAACAACTATTTTCCTAACATAATTTTTTTTAAAATTATATCACGTCAACAGACACGTGATATAATTTTTAGATGTAATGCAGAAAATTTTATGTCTTGAGTTGTCAGTAGAAAAGTTTTATGTCTTCAGATTGATAAAAGTAAGTAGTTATTTCCAAAGACACAGTTTTGGTTGTCAGCCAAAAAAAAATATTCAACAGAAATTTGTAAGAGGAAAAAGTTATCACGTTGGCAATATGTTATTCTATACCTGCTATTATGTTCATCTGCACCACGAAATATTTTTGTAACGATGGCAACAAGAATAGATCACAAATAAGGTTTTGATTTTTTTTATGGTCCTGCTTTGAAGATTTTATGTTTATTTTTTATGGCTCGATCGTTATGGGGGAAATGGAAGTTAAAGCAGTGTGATATCTATTTTATGAGTGTGGAACCTTGTTGATTCGAGAATGGTTGTCATAAAAGGCTACCTTTCTTTAGAAGCACCGTAGTGTAAATCCTACTTTCAGAATCGATTAATGGGAAATTTTTGATGCTTTTTTATTTTAATGTTAAAATTTGGAAGTAAATAAATATAACCCTTGTTAACTATTTTTTAAAAAGTTTTCTCGTTAACAGAGAACAATAGTTTTTTGAAATGAAAAATATCTTATAATATATTATTTTGGGCTTGAATGACTAAGTATCTCTGGCCCTCGTGAAACAGGTTTCTGGTTCGAATCCCGGCAGGCCCATGGATGTTTGTAGTGGTTCGAAATCACTTTTTAAACCGTAGGTCCCGGTCTAATAGGTCGTTGAGCATTGTGGGGGTAGTGTTACTCGTGTCCGTGGCATGCATATCTTCAAGCTACACGTTACCCTGGGAAGTGCTAAGGTGCAGCCCTTGCTTACTGCATAAAGATTAACTATATCCGTATTGTCAGCTGTATTAGAAGAACAACAGATAACAATGCTAAAAGGAAGTAGCTTATATATATATATATCGGGGACTGATGGCTGAGTGTCTGGCGCTCGGCACCACAAGTTTGGTTTGCCAAGGATATTTGAAGTAGTTTAGAATCCTCTTTAAACCGTAGGTTCCGGTCTAATATGCTCGTACAGCTTTTGTGGGGGTAGTGTTACTCTCGTCTGTAGCATGTCTTTAAGCTACAAGTGCTACCTGGGTAATGCTAAATGAGTAACAGCGATGCTTTTGGCATAAAGATCAACTGTCTCTGTATTGCCAGCTGCATTAGAACAACAACAAATTATTATTTTAATATATGTATTTATTCCGTATAAATCAAATAAATTACTTAAAAATATTTTTCAAAATTGTATTCCAATTCAACTATCCATTTAATTCGCAAATCTACAGAATAAAAGGAAAACTGTGCAGATAAAAACACTCGAAAAAATTTAGGAGGTTATGCGTCAGGGGTTTTTAAGCAAAAGAATTTGTTATTTAAAAACATTGCCTTACATTTAATTATTTTTTAATAAATTAAAAACAGGAAAACATTACTCCTAATGAAACCCTTAAATGTAGTTTTAATTTAATGTACTTGTTTTTTTTCATTTATCTAAAAATATTTTGGAATTTTTTTATTTGTACAAATGGAAATGAAATATAAACATAAGAAAAAAATCTTTAATTCTTACCAATTAGACATTTATGCATGATAAGATAAGTGCAACAGCTAAAAATAGCAAAAAACGAAATATATCATTAATATAGTTATAATTTTTGTAATTATTACTAGAAATTCTTAAAAATTTAGCACGTGAACTTTATTTATATTTGAAAAATACATTTCTGAAAAAAATTCAAGCACTTACAATTCCTTAAACATGCATTAAAATTTATAAAACATGATCTAATAGTATTTGAAATAAAATTTTCCTGTTAAAAAAGCGTAAAATCTTTTTTCAAATTTTTTTAAGTTTCTTTCCGAATACATATATTTATTTTTATTTTTTAATTAAATTCATTCTAATTGAAAAAAATACATTAAAACTTGTTAGCTGTTCTCAACAAAAACAACAAAAAATTGATACAAAGTAAAGTAGATATTGCTGATACTGTATCTACAGTAGCCAATTTTTTGTTCGACTTAATTACATTGCTTTATAAAAATTTTAAATTTTATTTCATTGGTAAATTATCTTAAACAAATAAAGCATAAAATTCCTTCAAATTGTCACGATGAAAAAAAAATACAGAAGTTTAACTCGCTACATATCTTAAAAATAAACCAAATATATCCCAAATTTTTGATATTTTCATTATATACTATGTTAGAGAGTTTTGCATAACGTTTTTTTATCGTCCGATATTTTTTTCTTCCCAGCGCGCATGCTCATAGGAAACATTGTACCTATTGCGCATGCGTATCTGTAATACTGTACTAAGCTATTCCTCTGAGCATGCGCACTAGGAAGAAAAATATCGGACGATAAAAAAAACGCTATGCAAAAACTCCTCTATTATCTCCAAATACCTGACGCTTTGATCTGAAATCATTCACCACTATACAGTAAAAATCCAGCTCTACTCGAGTGTGTACCAGGTTGAAGAGACCTTTACATCTACATCTACATCCCGCCACTACTTTGGAACAAACACCCCAGAGATGGCATCTGGTTCTTCTTACCCTCTTTCTCAATCCCAACGGAAGAACACTGAGATCTACAATAGTGCCCATCCCTGGTATAGAACCAAGAACTTCCTATTCGGCTTCCCCTTACCTGGTTTTACATCAAGCGTTAACAGTTCCAAAAGGGCCTGATGACCGATTGACAGCACTCTGGCACTCGATGCCACAAGTTTCGAGGTTGGAATACTCCCTGCGGTGCCATATACTGTAGTGGTTCGAATCCATTTTAAGCCATTAGTCCTGGTCTAATATGGCTGCAGAGTGTTGGGGATAGGGCTGACAACCTTACCCCGTAAAAGTCAACGTAAAGGAGCTAAGTCAGACTTCCATCACAACAGAAGCTGCACCCTCTTTTCCTTCCTTCCACCAGACCACATGGGTGCTTGCATTGGACTGGATGTTGCTGTCTACCAAATGGGATAAGAAACAACAGCAACACAGTTCCTAAACTCAACACACTTCTTACTATATTTTTTCAGCTTGTAACTTAATATTAACGTGTTGCTGTTGTTTCTTATCCCACTTGGTAGAAATCTAGGCCAAGCCCACGAACCCGTATGGACTCTTGGTTGAAGGAAAAGATGGGGAGGGGCAGGTTTTTGTTGTGATAGAGCACCCGTAGGTAGAAGTCTGACTTACCTCCTTGAAGCTCTTACAGTCATATGAGACCAGAATCTACGGCTTAAAGGGAATTCCACCACTACAAACATCCACAGCATCGTCGGGATTCGAACCCGAAACCTGCGGCACCGAGCACCAGAGAGCTAGACACTCGGACATTCAGGGCCAATATTAATGTTCAATGGACAATATGTTATTTTTGCATATTTAATGCTTTTACACTTTTGAACAAGTTAAATGATTGTTGATGACAAACTAGTGAAAGATTTATAATAATTTTTTTCCATCTATTAAATAATTAATTTAGAAAAAGTGAAAAAAAGTAGGTTCAAGTTTTCAATTATAAACTATTTTATTAATTACATATCATTCAAACATATATTTACATTGGATTATGCAAATAATGATAGTTCTCAACCTTTGCGTTTTGTATAATCAGAATTTCAAATAGTAGTTGAATAAATTAACCATGAATGATAACACATGCACAAACACGGCAAGAAATCTTTCATCTACGTTTCGCTGGTAATTTTATAGATACGATATTTCGTGCCTCCAACACATCATGCTCTTTGGATATTTGTTATTCCTGGCACTGAAATACAAGCGATTCGGAATAAATTCACCTGCTCGAAAGACGATGCGTTCGGTTGTCGTCCTGAAAAAGATATCAACGCTAAGATGCATTGTTATACATCGCTCTTCTCGGGAAAGTTATTCACTGGAATCGTTCCAAATGTATTGTCAGAATATTCAATGCGGAAACGGTACAAACTATGCCATTTTTTATTCCTGATACTAAAATATATGCAATGGAAAATTCTGTTATGTTGTTGAATAAAAAACGTCTGCAGAAAAATAAAGGACTTTCGAATAAGTATTGTTTGTCTGTGAGAAAGGGTGATGAAAATGCAAAATGCATCATAAGAAAGAAAAATTATAGTTTAAGAAATTCTAATAGTTAATACATGTTAAATATTATTTAAAAAATATATATAGTATAAGTATAAATATATAGTATAGTATATCTCATGTATATCAAAATCGTAACAAAGCGAATAAATTCACTGAATAAATAAATATTCTAATAATAAATAAATTCAACTGTCAAAGGAAAGATACATTTTGGTTATTATCGTTAGAAAAGTGTAAAGTAAAAATGTATTATATTTGTCCTATTTCGCAGATAAAGTATTTACTAAAAATCCTACATAAATTACTGATATATTTAGTATGAAAACAGTTATTTATCTGTAGCTATTGCTCTACTAATGTAACATACAAGTTGCTTTTACAGTCACCTGTGAGAAACAGGTAAATATAGATATATGCCCTTTTGCGACCATTAATACCACAGGCTTCTGGTTCCAAATTCTGGAGGTAGCATGGATGTTTGTTAGTAGTTTGGAATCCACGTTAAACTGCAGGTCCCTGTTTAATTAGCCTAATGTGTGCACAGAATGACTGTAGAGAGAGAGACAAACCAGACCTTTTCCTCCTTTTATTAGACCACACGGGTTCATGGACTTGGTCTAGATGTTGCTGTCGACCAAGGAATAAGAAACAACAACAACGCAGTTCCAAAACCCAACATACTTTTTACTATATTGTTCTGGCTTGTAACTTAATATAAACGTTCAAAACGTATTTATACTTTGTATATTTAATGCTTTTCCACTTTTGAACAAATTAAATTGTGTCGATGACAAACTAGTAAAATGTTTAGAATAAAAAAAAAATTTCCTAGTATTAAATAATTCATCCTAAGAAGTTGAAAAAATAAGTTAAAAGTTTTCCAATTATAAAACTATTTTATTAATTATATATCATTCAAACATATATTTTTATATTGGATTATGCAAATAATGATAGCTCTCATCCTTTCTGTTAGTATAATCAGGATTTCAGACTGTAGTTGAATAAATTAACCATGAAAATGACACATCCACAAACACGGCAAGAATTCCTTCATCTCCGTTTCGCAGGGTAATTTTAGGTATGATATTTCGTGCTTCCACGAATATCATACCTAAAAAAATATATATCATACCTTGGGTATTTGTTATTCCTGGCACCGAAATACAAGCAATTCTGAATCTTCTCGGAGTAAATTCCCCTGCTCGAAAGACAGATGCGTTCGGTTGTCGTCCTGGAAAAATAGCAACGTTAAGATGTATTGTTATACATCGTTCTTTTCAGGAAAGTTATTCACTGGAATCGATCCAAATGTATTGTCAGAATATTGCATTTGTACATTTGTATAGAGTGGGTTTTATTTTTGCATTTCGAGTTTTCATCGTTATTCAAAAACCACAGCTCTATTCTTTTAATATTTATTTTTAAAATAAATACTCTAACAGTAATTTCATTAAAGAATTTCATTATTTAATAATGTTTGAAACTCTTCTTCCTAAATTTTATCCACCTCATTACATCCCTTCCGTAAAGGCTGAAATTATCTCAACACCATTATAAAAAATTTATCTAAGCAAGACTTGGCTGGAAAACACTGGTAATGATCTATTCTAGCATACAAACTGCCTCTTAGTACCAGAGCAAGCAGATGTTCTTAACATCAACATTTACACTTCGCGGTCGCTTTTATGTGAAACGTTATCTACAGCCATTTTCACCGTATTACAAGTAGCAGGCCATAATCTTTGTAGATTTCGGCTTGTCGGTGAATATTCTTTGTTAAAGCCTTTTTGAAAGTATATTCTTTATGTATTCCACTTATAAATCTTTTGGTGAAATAAAATTCAGTTTTTAGTATTTTGTCTTTGTTTTATGAAACCATTTTTAAAAGGAGGCACAGTAAATTTTGCTCCGTTAAGTATTTTTTTTTATTATTTATTTATGACTCCGTATATTTAAAAAAAATGATTTAATTTGATTTGACTAAAAGTTTAAAATTTTTAATTGTTATACAATTAATTTTGTTGAGAAAATTAACTCTACAACTAATTAGTAATCGATAATGTTATGTAGTTTAAATGATTTTTAATTTCGTAAAATTCTTGAATATTCTACATATTTTAATTTTTTTTAAATTTTATATTTTATTAAAAATTCGCGTTTCTCATGAATATTTAAACAAGTGCTTTGTAAGACGTGCCTTACAAAATATTTTAGATACACGTCTGATTTATACAAATTGTTAGATAAATAAAATTATTAAACCAAAAATGAAAAATTGTGGCATTGAAATAATAAAGCCTTGACCATGTTTTCCGTTTCATTCACAACTTATTTTAATTATTTTGTATAAACTCGTTTTAAAAGAAGTAATGTGTGATGAAAGAATCCATAAAAGCCAACATATTATTCACAAAGTTTTCGCAAAAGAACAATTATGTCCAATAAAATTCCTTGCAGCGACCTAATAGTCAATTGGCTAGCTTTCTGGTAACACAGGCTTCAAGTTCAAATCCCGGCGCTGCATGGATGTTTGTTAAGTGGTTCGAAATCCACGTTAAACAATAGATTTCGGTCTAATTGACCTAAAGTGTGCACTTGACCGTAGAGCGATAAAAAAAAAAAAAAAAAACCTTAGAATGTTTCTTAAATAATTTTGAGTACGTGGCTGGATATCTGGAGCTAGATGGCCGAGTGTCTAGCGCTCGATGCCACAGGTTTCGAGTCCCGGCAGTGCCATGGATGTTTGTTGTGGTTCAGAATCCACTTTTAAACCATATGTCCTGGTCTAATATGACAAAGAATTAATTTTCACTGTTGTAAAATTCCTTTTATCTCTAGTATTTTAACAGCACTTGGATAAATTGAGATAAATCCGCAACAGCGGGCACACATCTGAAAGCACCCAATCAAGTCAAGTCTAATATGTAGCTTTGAGCATTGTGCTGACAACCCTTCCCCGTAAAAAGAAAGCATCTCACATCTCGAAATCGGCCATTAGGCAGACGGCCTTGGCCCACCATGGGTCTATCGCGCCATTGAAATAGGTTGTATATCTATGATTTTTAAGAATACTTTGTAATCATTTTGGCATAGATTCGAGCTATTTTTTCAGTAAATTCATAGTAGTTTTTGTTCCATTTTTCTTCTATTGGAAATTTTAGCTTCTTTTACGAATTTCAGCTTTTTTTTTTTTACGAAGACATATTATGATTTCGAGTTCTGTTTTCAAATTATGTTCAAATGTGTGCTTCTTCCCTACACACTGTCAAGAGCCTTCTAACCATTTTTCCTCTTTGGCGTTCAGGAGAAAGCGTCAATAGGCCTCGAGATTATCATCCGAGAGGAAGTACAGGGCAACCACACGTTTCTGTAGAGAAAGATTTAGTTTAGATAGTCAGTTTAGTTTAGTTAAAGATTTAGTCTCTCAAGAAATATATTCTGCGTACCCCGGCTCATTAATTGGGCTACAGACTCTCACCTGGTGACGAAGTATATTTCGCACATCCTGCGCGTAGCTAAGTATCGGGTTTTCAGCTTAGAAGTGGAATCGTTCCACGAATCTATAATTATATGTTTTTAAATGTGTTGAATATTGTATATCTCTAATTAAATGTGTGTGGTGTTCATGCTGCGAGTTCCCCAACCTGTGCCACAAGTATCTCAACCCAACCGCATCCAGTTACAATCTGGTTGCCTAATCTGCATACTACAAAAGTAAATTCATTTTTTGATAAAAATAATTTCCGAATAAATTAAATTTGTTTTCATCGGCAAATGTACTGACATTTTTTATGCTTTTGGCTAACGAAATTTGAGGTTTTTGATTCTTTATATTAACGAAGTATTTCGTCTCCGTATTTTGGCAGTGATATTTAACTGAATAATTTATTCTTTGTTATATTTTTTTGAACTTGCACGTATTTTATAACATTCTTAAACTTCTGCTATGAATTTTGTTGTTCATAACATTATATTTGTGTTTATTTTTCGAACTATGAATCAGCTTCATTCCATGAGATAATGTTGATGACGGGCAAATATCGAAAACGAAATAACGAATAATAAATAACAAATATAAATAACTAATTAAGTAACGAAGAAAAATAACGAGTCTGGATAATCAATTACTCTTTTATAATAACTACATCAATGAAACAAGAAAAATTTCTTGTGGTAAAAATATTTTTACATTTTTAACTATACTTGTGTTATTCTGTAACTAAGTAAGATTTTGTGCATCAGAAATCAATTTTATATTCCAGCAGATTTAATTGTTTACTTTACTATTTATTAATTTGATTTTAAACAGAAAAAAATGTAATATTTTGATTCTTAATGTAATTTTTTTAAATTATAATGTTAAATAATTATATTTAAGTTAGAATTCTATCAATATTGTGTCTTCAATATTGATTTTAGTTTTAATTAAGTCAAATTTAAATTTTAATAATTTAATTTTTAATTTTGTTTAATTTTTAATTTTTTTAAATTTTGATGCTTCTGCATCAAAATTAAATTTTTCATCCCATATTTTTTCCTGAATTTAAATTTTGCAAATTTAAAAAGAAAATTAATTAGATTTAAAATCCATAAAGTAACTTCAAAGAATCAAGTAGCAAGGGCTTTATATGAGCAAATTCTGTAAAGGTGATTCGATAACCGCACCAACCAATCAAAATCAAGAAGAAAGCTTCATCTGATTTAGTACATAACTGTAATTTAACTAGAACAAAAAAAAAAATCGAAAGCAGACGAAAAGGAACTTTTGAAATGAACAAGGTAAATTTGTGAAGAAAAATAAAAAAAACGATTTTGAAAACGCTGTTGAAATTACTCGAACTTAATTTCCTTGTTCTTTTGAAGTTGCTTATGTCAGAGAAGTCAAGAAAATCATTGCTGAAAAAAAAAAAAAAATACTGCGTGGTAATTTCATTTTTTTTCCCCAGTAAAAATTAGTTTTCTTGTAAAATGAAAAAAAAAAACATAAAATTGCTGTTCTGCTTGTTAACAATTTTTTTCTTTGGCTTTTTTTTCAGCTTTCTTTTCTTTAATTTAATATAATAATACGTAGTTCTAATTTACAGCTGACATATTATTTTTTATTTTTATTTATGTCAAATAAAAGCTAAAAGACAAAAAAAAGTATTTTTATTCTATTAATTAGAATAAATTCAGGGAACACTTTATTATTGCACTTTATTACATGTACATTTTATAATACATCTTTTATTTTATCCATGCCAAGTTGTCACCTTAAAAACTCACACAATAAAAGTTTCTTAGTACATTACTTAAAAATTGCTTTTTGAATGAATTCGTGCTATAAAAGTGCATTCAAAAAAAGTTTCATTTTTGGCATGTAACATCATCTTCAAAGTGTACGAGCTTCTTCTAAATGTATATGTATGAGTGATGTACACTGGTCTCCAAAAATTAAAGTTTGAATCAATAAATTATGACTATAAAATTTATCTAATGATATTAAAAAACAAACATTTGACGAAAGTAATCCCCTCATGAATTAGGCACAAAAGGTTTATTTTCTTGCAAATGCAGAAAATGAAAACATGCCTAATTAAATATAATATCAGACTTCAATGTGTGGTCTTCAGTATGGAGAGCTATCACCTTTAACAACCATATATGCATTATATATATACCATGCTTAAAATGAGGGTGATTATTAAATCAGTTGTGAGTAAAACCCATTGCTACGTAAAAGCTATTTGACTATAAGGTTTGAAATGGGCGCTTTATGTGTAGCCATATGTCTTATAGATTATCCTAAACATAGTCAGGTTCAAGTTCGGAGAACGTGCTATTATTAGTCTTCTCGCAAAGGTAATACTCCACCGTCCAGTTTGATCTAATATTATCATCTTGTAGGGAAGGTAGTAAGTAATTAGTAAGAACTTAGTAAGGAATTATTAACTACACCTGCGTGAGGATGAATAATGGGATCAAGTTTATCATTTCTTTCTATATAACTAAGAAGTTTCAGTGATTCTTGGAACGATATATAGATCATTGAGGCCATCCAAAGAGAAACCTGGGTACATACGCACTACTATTACACCACATCACATCACATCACTGTGACTAGAGCCGAGTTGCCCCATTAAAGTTTGGGAATGATGTGGGTGAGAAGTTTGATTGGCCTCTGTGACGAGCTACGGTCATATCGAACGGAGACCTACGGCTTAAAGCGAAATCCGAACCACTACAAACATCCATGGCACCGACGGCATTTGAACCGACACCTGCGATACCGAGCGCCAGAGCGCTAGCCACTCGGCCATCAGGCCCCAGACACATATATACTGGACACACCAAATCTGTTATTTCAATGGATACTAGTATAATAGTTATATATATAATAGTTGGTTACTATATGGTTAATTACTATATGGTTGGTTAATAGTTGGTATACTATATAATAGTTGGTTACAGATTTACTAGCAATCTTCTTGAGCCCTTTTGTGAACAAATTCTGGACTCGTCGTACATATCTCCATTAACTTCCACACCAATTGACGTGCACATGCCCACTTAAGCCTTTCATATCGGTGGTATTGTAAATAGAGTATATAGTGTTGGACTTCTTGCATAAGCATTCGTACGTGAAGTCTTCTGTATACAATAGATCTGGATATGAGTTTTTCAGTTCAAGATCTGAATTGGATTACCGGTTATGTACCTTCTTACAATTGTCTGAAAATATCGGTCCTCAGAGGCACTTTCAAAGCTAGCTCTTTCTCAACTATATCTTCTAGAACATTTTCCTTTTTAAAAATGGGAATGCATTCGAGCATCTGAGAGTTACAGAAGAGCTAACTTTCAATCCTGTTATAGGAAATAGGATTGACTGTGGCCCACTTCTATTCAATCAATGTAGTTTGCCATTTTTTTTTCCTTCCAAGAGCTGGCAAGAGAAAATGACAAACTTTTAAAATATCAAAACAATGTAACACACACACACACAAAAAAATAAACAAATAATAAAAATAAGAGAAAGAAGTGTCTCGTCATCAAATTTCTAGCGCTCCAATATCTTTTCACCTCGGAGTCTGCACCCAAGTCCAGGCATCCTGCTACAGGGTGTCTGTCCATGATCTCGTCTTTCCCAAAGAGCGGCCAATTTGACTATCAAAAATGCCAATGGGGTGCAGATGGTTCGGCAGTCGTGGCCCACCGCAAGTCTGAACATCATAGAGGGCAAGGGAATGTTCAATCTCAACTTTCTTAGATTTTGACAGGCCGCCCGCATTCCATTGTAAGACATTCAGCCTACACGAAGTCCCACGAAGGTGATCACTCTTGGAGCGTTGCTGCATGTCGATAATAGAAAATCTTTTAACCTCCTAGGACGTTACCAGAGTGCACCACAGGGAGGTAGATTTACTGTCGCACCCTAGCTTGCCATTGTAATTCTTCAGATAATTAATGTCGAGTATTCATATCTAAAATATTCATCATCATCATCAGTGGCGCAACAGCTCCGTGGTGAGGAACTGATATATGATATGATATGATACCACTGATATATGATGACAGCCCCGTGGTGGGCCACTGATAAGGCCGTATGCCTGCCGGCAGACTTCTAGACAGGAGATTTATCTTTTACGCGATAGGGTTTGTCAGCACTACGCTCAACGCTCTTCAGCCATATTAGACAGGGAGCTACTGTTTAAAGTGGGTTCCGGACCACTACAAACATCCATGACACTGGGGGACTTGAACCTCGAAACCTGAGGCTCCCGCGCATTTTAAATCCTGTTTTCGGCCTCATGTGCAATGCTGTTACACGACAGAAATTACACAAATGTGTAATTTCACTACTTTTTACCTTTATATTCTGATACCTCACTACTTTTTACGTTTACTGTCTACTTTTTATAAAACAATATACTTATTTTAGACCATGTAATCGCAATTTTTATATTTTTTTCTTAGTTTTTGAAAATTTATAAAAAAAAATATATGCGCTATGCAGCTTTTATTTTAAAACTGACTAATAATTTGATAACGGAAAAGATCAAGTATATTTTATCTTCCTATTTCTCCCTGCATAAAGTATGTGTGTGTAGATGAGGTGGTGATACGCCACTATTCATTCAGTTTCCCTTTCGCCTATTCAAATATCCAAAGACACGCATTTGATGTGTTCAGGGTCAGTTGAATTTGTAAATTGATAACAAAATATTGAAGCTCAAGACTCAATGAATAAAATACAATTATATTTGGAAAATTCTATATCAAAACACTATAAAAAAGGATATGTATTGATAATTTTGTAATAGTATGCTTAATTTTTTTTTCTTTAATTAAATATTCATTTTTTTTTTTTTATCTTAAAATTTAGTCTTCGGCAAGTACTTTAACGAGGGTTGACTACATTCGAAAAAAAATTATCAACTATTATTAACTTCAAAACAGATAACTGCAGTGCGTTCGTAACTTAAATACTAGCAGGCCAAAGCTAAATAACTCAATACTTTTTGAAAACGGATATAAGTAACATTTATTATGTCTTATATATAAATATATTTCCTAAATTATATTCTTTGATAGGCTCAGACTAGGATGCTAATACCTAGGTTCTTCGAGTTTTCGCCAATAGATGGCGCCACCTCTTTAAAAATAATTATACATAATTTCACAAGAATTACCCATTGAAACTTCATAAAATTTAGTCAGTAACTCATTTATAATTAGTGCAATGCTTTAATGCAATTTAGTGCAATAAAGTGTGCAATTTAGTGCAATGCAATTTATCTTAATTGATAACAATTAATATCTGCATTATAATTAATCTTAAAAATACAGCTTTCTCCAAGTTCGTATGAAATACCAAGTACATAAGAAGTCCTTAATTAAGCTGCTTGTATTAGAAAGAAAAAAATCATCGATTGCAAATTAAAATATCAAGACAAAAAATAACCTCAATTATAAATAACTGTAGTAAATCCACAAATTAAATCTGAATATACTATAAAGCTAAAGGAGATTAATTAAAAGCTTTCATTTGTATTTAATTATTAATTATTCCTTCAATTTACTAATCGATGGCAGTTGAAAACATTTTTAGTTTCTATAATTTGAAAAGGCAAAAATAATTTTAAAAGAAAATTAAATATTTCTAATATTTTACATGTATTTCGCAGAACATATATAAAGTGAAAGTGGACCATACAGTAAATTATATTGCAAAAATAAATTTCAAGCAGATAAAAAAAAATTTATTTATTTATTTAATTCAATTTATTTATTTAATTCAATTTATTTATTTGGTAAAAATTTCACCATTAACACTCTTGGATTTTCTATTTAAAAGCTTTCCTGAATTTATTTTTAAATATTTTAGTATAATTGAGTTCTAGTAAATTGTTAAATGAAATTAGAATCTTTGACTAAATGCCAATATAAATTTTATTCCAAATTCGTTGACTCCAAAAAAAATGTTATACGTTGCTGTTATATGCTCGTTTGACGTTTCCAAACTCGTCGTTATAGTATGCCTGGCTAATTGCTCCACAAAAAATGGATTCCGCCATTGAATTGCATTTACTGTTTTGAAAAGTAAGCATAATCATTGGAAATTAAGACATTTGAAGTTAGTCTTGAGATATTTCTTGGTTTCTATACTATACGCCAACCAAACTCAACAACCCTAATGGTAACTCACGCAGCTTACGTGCAAGACGGTGAAAGTTTAAATCGTTTGGTTGCGTGTGTTATGAATGAACTCGAAGGCAATTATGACGGTATGTTTAAACATCACGCGCTGACAGTTAAACTGCTTAATGTGATTTACTTTTCTTTAGCCTGTATGACATAAAGCAGTTATCCTAAAATATCATAGCATGTTAACGGAACACGAAGTCTACATATACATTATATATATACTATATATACACATTATACACACTCTCTATTATAAATATAATAGGTAGGCAAGTACAGACTTAAACGAGTTAGGCAATTTATATTAAAATGGGTAATTTATACATGTTTAAAGAATAATATTTCATATTTATGACCGTAGAGAAACAAATTAAAACCATCTCCAGTAGGGACAATTTAAAAAAAAATTTAGTAACGCATGCTCACATGTTGTTTAATGCATAATAGAGAGAAATTAAAATGTAAATGTCATAGAGAACGGGAAAAACTTCCACTACACAAAAAAAAATTTTATAAGAATGCTGCATAGTCTCTTAATTCTTCGCTTTTTTCCTATTGCTCTATTTCCTAGATAGAACTACTTTCAAAAATTTTGTGAAATACATTTAAGAAAATCTTGAAAAATGTGGAAAACGTATAACATTTGAATTTCCGAATTTCGCATGAACCATTTCATGTTGGTAATTTGCCTTGTGATGATATTTTTGGAATGATGTTTTCAAAAATATAGCCACTTAAGCCCAAACTGATGGATCCCTGATGACGAGTGACTAGGCTCTGGCTCTCAGTGCTACAGGTTTCGGGTTGGAGTCTCAGGCAGTGCCATGGATGTTTGTAGTGGTTCAAAACCCACTTTGAACAATAGGTCCCAGTCTAATAGGATATGACTGTTGGGCGGAAAGGTTGACAACCTACCCCCATTAAAAGAAATCAACTCATGTTTCGGAATCTGCCAGTAGGCAGACGGTCTTGGCCCACCATGGAGCTGTTGTGCCATTGAAGAAGAATTTATTGCCATTAATAACCTTCAAATTATAAACTTTGTTATGTTTTTTCTAACAGCTCTTATTTTTTTTGATTTTAAACTTTTTATGAATTTTATTCTTATAACACTAGAGAGCTAATAATCAAAGTTGGTCTTTTAGTTTCTAACAACAAAACCCGAGAAGAAAGAGATCAATGAATATTGCAAAAATTGGGATTCACCAAATATGCAATCTCTTCAGAATTGATTCCGCTATTTCTATGAAAACAAATTTCCATTAAAAACTTTTTCTATAAAATAATAACAACACATAAAAAAAACTCATTTGAAGCCAAAATAATACAATCTAATAATAAATTCGTAAATTTACAATACATAGAACAATATTGTAGATATATTTACAATATAATATCGATTTCGAGATATTAAAAAAGGTAAAATAAGTAAAACCTTATAATAAATAAATAAATAAATAATAGCCATCGAACCAACTATTGGAAAACTCAATATCGCAATATTTCCCGTTTTGTTTAACTGATATAAAAAAAAATTCCAAAATTAAAATTAAATAAGCATAATATACTGAATTTACCATTATTATTCAAAAACAGCACTTAAAAATTCAGCCAACCATAAAGGATTTATTTAACAACATTGCATACTGGATCTCTATTGTTTCATTAATATTTCATTGAAAAATGAATTTTTCTAACTACTTACGTTAACTAACCTACGCCTGGGATGGCAAACTACGGCCCAGCGGGCCAACTCCAGCCCGTGGATAGAATTTAAATTTGCAAGTAGTCTGAGGTCACGGGCAAACTAAAAGATATATATTTATATATTATATATCCATCTCCTTTTCTACTTTTTGAAATATTATTTTTTTTTTCTTTCCTTTTTTTCAAAGGACTGATGATCTTTTACTTTTTTTTTTTTTCTACAAAACATAAATCGACGGGAATAGCAAGCACAGACAGCTTTCAATCGGTAAAGTGTTAAAAGCAGAAATTCTTTGTTATAGCTGTTGATTGGCGTCAACAAACGTTATCTCTTTTCTCGGGTAGCAGACATATGGGAATCTAACATAGATGAATTAGATCTCACATGTGGCAGACTGCGCATTTTAAGCTACAGCCAGAGGCTTTTTATTTTGGCGCGAGTTTTAATATTATTGATTGCGTTTGAAAGATTGCAGACATATACATCATTGTCAATAGTGGTGAAATTATTAAAAGTATAGCGTAGCTAGTGCTTGTTTGGGTTATTCAAAATATTTCAAAATAAAGTATATATATTATTGGTTAATAATTTTATAAATATTATGGTAATAATAAAGGGTTATTAATATTATAAATATTTTTAAAATTTTAGAAAATTTATCTTGGTCCGCAAAACTTTTTTTCTTCAATTTATGGCCCACGACCGAAAACGTTTGCCTATCCCCTCGTCCTACGCTATTGATAATCAATATTATTAATTTTAAATTGCGGTTCTCTTAGTTCTGTAGATTTTATATCTTCAAACATATTAGAATTATATTGCAGCAAGTATATGATTTATACAGCTGGCAATTCCCTTTTCACAGGGCCTGACTGGCCGAGTGGCTAGCGCTCTGGCGCTCGGTACCGCAGGTTTCGGTTCGAGTCCCGGCGGTGCCATGGTTGTTTGCAGTGGTTCGGAATCCACTTTAAACCGTAGGTCCCGGTCTTAATAGAATCGTAGAGAGTTGCGGGCCATTGTTACTCCGCGTCCGTGGCTTATCTTCAAGTTACACGCGCCCCTGGTAATGCAAAGTGAGTACGTCTGTGCAGCGCTTACCTTAAGACATCCAAGACCAAGCTGTCTAAGAGTTTGCCAGTTGCATTAGAAAGAAAAAATTCCCTTTTCACAACTGTCATTATTTCCAAAACTTTTCAGCCCCGAAACCTGTTTACTTTGCCACCAAATTGACAGCAAGCGAAGATCAAAATAATGCAATAGGCCATTTATCAGTCATCAAGGGCTCAGTCGTAATGCACGATCCTCATTTAGGCCGGACTCTGGGCAATTTAGAGTCCGGCAAACCATAAACACATTTGTGATAGTAGCGATTTGGAAGTCGTTCTTGATGAATATCTGGTGAGGATCCTCATTTGAGTTAAGGGGATTAATACAGACTTTCTTTTCCTTTATTTTATGGTGGTTATGTACATGCAATAGGGATTCCTCTTATTAGTGGGCAGTGGAGATTGGAACATTTAGGTTAATTAAAAGGGATGTGTATTGGATTCTGTGTCTATTCAATAGCTACATGCTGTTAAAGAAGTTTGCTTGTAATCGAGCTTTTATATTAATTTATTAGCTTTTATTTGAAATTTTTTTTTATGAAACCTATTTTTTTAAACTTATTTAATTCTTTAATTGATCTTTTTTTTCAAATACAGTTTTGTTACAGAACATTGGTATGATAAAATCAAAAATTATATATCACTATGATAAGTTTTATTATTTTATTTATTCATCATATAGAAATTCAAGTATAAATTTAACTATTAGATTGAAATCGGATTCGGATTAGAATCAGAACTATAATAAGGATCTCGAAAATCTGGCGACGAACCTCATCATGTGACAAATTCATGATAGATTATTCAGATGCAGTCATGTATCTGAATAATCAGCATCTAATCTGGCTGCATCTGCATAACAAAAATCATGTCTTCTACTCATTTTGGCAAGGCTTCTGGTTCGAATCCTGGTGATGGCATGGATGTTTGTTGGTGGTTCGGAAACCATGTTAAACTGTTTGTCCCGCTCTGTTTAGCCTAAAGTGTGCCCAAGATGACCGTAGAGTGGCAAATAAAACCAATCTACTCATTTTGAAAAATAAATTATAGTTTAAAACTAAAAAACACGCTTTTAATCAAACTAAAAAGTAAAATAATTGTTTAACATAAGAATAAAATTACTGATGAGAAAATGAATGCCACTGTTCTAAAAACGTGGGGTGCTCGATATCAATCGTTATAATTTTTCGCTAGTTTCATTCGAAATGCAGAATTAGTTTAAAAATGTCATACAAAGCACCCCACGCTTTTAGAGCAGCGACATTCATTTTTCTCGTCGGTAATTTTATTCTTATGTTAACAATTATTTTTTACTTTGATTAACTCTAAAAGCTTGTTTTTAGAGTTCTTAAACTATAATATTTAAATGAGGTCCCGGTACGGAGGACTGGAACTATAGTTCTTACAATAATTTAATTGAGTAAAACAAGGCTAAATGCGAATATATCGAGCCAGCCAGGATTCGAACAGGGAATCTCCTGATCCGTAGTCAGGCGCGTTATCCGTTGGGCCGCTGTCCCACGTAGGTTTGAATGTCTTTACTGAATACTTTCATTCTAGAAGGGTTAAATTGCTCTTCATAATTTAAATAAAACTCATCCTGGCGATCCTAATCATGATGAGATAATAACTTATCAAAATATTTTATTGTCGTCGGTTCTTGATAAGTCTACATCGTTTAAATTAAATCGGATCGCTTAAAATAGGGCAAAATCGAGCCCAAAGAGTCAGTTACAAACAAACATACAGGTGAAACTAATAAAAGTGTATTAAAAAAATCATGTCTTCTTATTTTGGCAAAGCTTCTGGTTCGTATCCTGGTGATGGCATGGATGTTTGTTGGTGGTTCGGAATCCATGTTAAACTGCAGATCCCTCTCTGTTTAGCCTAAAGTTTGCCCAAGATGACAGTAGAGTGGCAAATCAAATCAATCTACTCATTTGGGAAAAATAATGGAAATCAAATGCAAGCATCCATATGTAATAAACTACATGCAGCTCATTACTTTTTAAGTATTGAAGATTATTTAAGTTCTCCATTTATTAAAATTTTTAAAAATATTTCATTGATCAAGTGACGAAAGTATAAAATATACATGTTGACAATCATATTTATTTCCAGGAACACATTTCGGAATTGCATATACTAGAGACGCCTTCATTGCTATAAAATTTAACATATACCAGATTTCATTAGCTTAAAATTTAACTTATGTATAATAAATATTTATTAAATAAAACTAGGATAATAAATTTGATCGACAACAATAGGGATACTGTAACAAGTTAAAAGTCATTTAGTACAGTTTTATTATATTTACCTAACAATTAATGGATAAAAGTTATCTAGCTAGGCAAGGAAAAAAAATTGTAATCGGTTGGACCAGTATGCATGTTACCCATAAAATTTATAATTTAATGTAGGAACTAAACGCATAGCAGCAATCTTAAAATTATGGAATTCCAAACAAATTTTTTTTTTCTTGAAAAATCTCATTTTCATTTTGAAATGGCTTCTTTGCTTTCATCGGACGATCTTTTAGAACAATTTTGCATTTAATTCAAAAACAAATATAAAAAAAAAAAAATTTAAGTCAATTCTACTTTTTTTCACTCTATTGCAGAAAGTCCTTTATAAATAATTTTCATTCATTTTTTAAGTTTATCTGGCGCCATCTATTCATAGAAATATATGCAACTTAAATCTAAAAAAAACTGAAATGAATTAATTAAATTTAATGAATGAATTAATATTTGAAAAAACTATTAACATCAAATTAATACCCACTACAAATTCAAAAAAAATGTATTTGAACTTGAGTGGATGAATAAAAAGTAATCTATTAACGATTGAAAATTTGAACAAGATATATATAGGAGAGTGTGAGCTAATAGAAGGAAATGAATTATTATCTCGTGAAAGAAACTTAAATGAATATTATGTATAAAAAAAGCTTGTGAAAAAGAAATTTAAAATATTATGTATAAAAAAAAGCTTGTGAAAGAAAGTTAAAGTATTATGTATAAAAAGCTTGTGAAAGAAATTTAAAATATTATGTATAAAAAAAGCTTGTGAAAGAAATTTAAAATATTATGTATAAAAAGCTTGTGAAAGAAATTTAAAATATTATGTATAAAAAAACTTGTGAAAGAAATTTAAAATATTATGTATAAAAAAAGCTTGTGAAAGAAATTTAAAATATTATGTATAAAAAAGCTTGTGAAAGAAATTTAAAAATATTATGTATAAAAAAAGCTTGTGAAAGAAATTTAAAAATATTATGTATAAAAAAAGCTTTGAAAGAAATTTAAAATATTATGTATAAAAAAAAGCTTGTGAAAGAAATTTAAATATTATGTATAAAAAGCTTGTGAAAGAAATTTAAAATATTATGTATAAAAAAAAAGCTTGTGAAAGAAATTTAAAATATTATGTATAAAAAAAGCTTGTGAAAGAAATTTAAAATATTATGTATAAAAAAAGCTTGTGAAAGAAATTAAAAATATTATGTATAAAAAAAGCTTGTGAAAGAAATTTAAAATATTATGTATAAAAAAGTTGTGAAAGAAATTTAAAATATTATGTATAAAAAAAAAAAGCTTGTGAAAGAAATTTAAAATATTATGTATAAAAAAAGCTTGTGAAAGAAATTTAAAATATTATGTATAAAAAAAGCTTGTGAAAGAAATTTAAAATATTATGTATAAAAAAAGCTTGTGAAAGAAATTTAAAAATATTATGTATAAAAAAAGCTTGTGAAAGAAATTTAAAATATTA
Organism: Caerostris extrusa; assembly: GCA_021605095.1. Lineage (NCBI taxonomy): Eukaryota > Metazoa > Arthropoda > Arachnida > Araneae > Araneidae > Caerostris > Caerostris extrusa. The sequence goes on along the minus strand of BPLR01003966.1, from coordinate 2,723 downwards.
TGTATAAAAAAAGCTTGTGAAAGAAATTTAAAATATTATGTATAAAAAAAGCTTGTGAAAGAAATTTAAATAATTAACCAGTAAGAAACGTTGAAAGTGATCAAGGACAAAAAAATTGATCAAGGAAACAAAAAAATCGCTCTCGAAAACAATACCCATAATTTTATGGGTAATAAAAGAGCATAATATTTATTCCCTGTAAAGTACTACTAAAACCTCAGTAAAAAATATTCTGCCATTTGTCTTTTTAAAAATATAGCAAATGTAATGATCACATGAAAGTGATAATTTCAATCGTTTAATAATTTCTTCTTGTTTAATATTATTAAAAAAAAAAAAAAATTTCTGAGAAATCCATATTTTTTTTACCTCATTTTTATAGGACATATTTTTAACAATTAAAGTATTTTTTGTTAAATTAACTGTTTATTCGATAAAATACTTTTAAAAAGATTTAACATTGGAAAGATTCCAATGTTAAATAATTAGAATTCCACATGAGAATCTAATCCTAACATCTAACTGATCCTACACATCCTAACACTAATTTAACACTGACAACTAATCTCCTAACATCAGAATGTCTCTAACTGATTCAACAGAATTTTCTTACTCAAAATTTGGTCTCCAAATTCTTTGTTAAGGAAGTTTTTTTCATTAACAAAGAATTGGGAGATTTGTACAGAAAATTGATTTGTTTATTTGACAACTTGAAATGCAAAAATATGCAAACAAATTTTACAAAAAAAAAAAAAAAAAAAAAAAAACCTAATAAAATCAGATAAAAAGGATACATTATACTTTCTTTTATCTAGTAACCTGTTTGCTAAATAATTACCAACAGTTAAAAATAGGTGCATTATGTATGATTGATAGTAAAAGAAAAATTAGTAAACTAATTGAACATGCCATTCTGAATTTCTTTGAATGCGAAAAAATTAAAAGAATCTTCTGATTCCGCAACAATTTGGGATTTACTGAAAAACTTTCTACATCTCATCAGCTCTACAATCTCACAGAAACTGTTGCTGAAGGATTTACCTGGAAATATGAAACTGCTGAAATTTTTTCTTGGCGTGGCCAAGACTTTTTGATTGAGTCTGGGTTAATGAATTGATTTACAAACTCATTTCTTACAATTTCTCTCCCTTATTCAATAATTCATAACTATCTGTCAGACACTTTGTTGTCGCAGTAGGGAATACTGATTTCTCGATTCGCATATTCATATTCGTGTGCCCCAGAGTTCTATTCTAGGTCTTTCCTCTATAACATCTTTTTCAAACGATATTCTCCAAAAGAACAATATCAAAAAATTAGTCTGTATGCCGATGACACTGCATATTCTTCAATGGCGTAACAGCCCCATGGGGGGGGACCAAGGCCTTAAACCTACTAGCAGATTCCGTAACAGGAGATGTTTTCATTTTACTGGGGTAGGGTTATCAACCCTATGCCCAACTCTCTACAGTCATATTAGACCGGGACCTATTGTTTAAAGTGTATCCCGAACCACTACAAACATCCATGGCGCAGCCGGAACTTGAACACGAAACCTGTGATGTTAGGCACTTTAAGCTTTTAAACCCTTTTTTATATCTTTATTCAATAACTCGTACTAACATACACACATCGTACGCAACACACACATTAACCATTAAGAATTCCGCATTCCATTTAAAAGACGTCGGAAAACTTTCATCATCCAGAAAAATTTGCAAAAATCAGATCCTTACTTTTAAAAAGAAATGACTCATTAACTGGAAAATAAAAATTAAATGTAGTTAAGACAGAAGCAGTTCTTTTTACTCGCAAAATAATCCTATAATCCTCTTAATATTAAAATCTGTAATAACTATATCATCTGGTCTAAAGAAAATAAGTACTTAGGAAACTGAATAATTCCTAGCTAATTATTTTTTAATTGAATCAATAGCTATTAAATGTTCACTTCTTCGTGTATGGTCGGGTCGATGTATTCTATAAACTAATTTTTCCAGGTACATGAAAAAAAATGATCTTCAAAAATGAGGAATGGTCCTTGTAACAAAATTTTAATGGAAGAAAAAATTGCTGTATAACTTTTTTTTTTTCCGACACTGCAAGATATTAAATATGTGATAGAACATTCAAACGGAAAGAAAAAAAAATCAGAGCGATTGTAAAAAGAGCCTAGATAACTTGTTTAGAGCTCGTAACTGATTGTTATGAAGATTGATGAGCAGAAAGATTGAAGCGTGATTTTCCACCAAACCCCGTCACTGTACTGTCAAAATCCTTCAAGACTTAAAAAAATTAATTTTAAGACACATTTTTTAATCATTAAAAGAGGTGACTGAAGTCATATTGAGAGGAGATAGTTCATTAATTGCTTTAATAAGTGATTAGAGATGCAGCTATATATCGGCGCTTTGATCGATTATTGAAATAGTACGGCTTACATGTCTTTAATCAATTTTTTGTTTCTTGAGATTGCTGTGTTAACAAGTGGATAAGATCATTTTTTTTGTAACATAATTAGTGGTGGAGATAGTGCTTGATTAAAATTTGAATGCAAAACTGCTTTCCTTTGAATGCAAATACGGCCTACTCCTATGAATAAAAAAGATGATTCAAAGTTTGAAATTTAAAAAATTTCCTCTGCTGTACGTTTAGTAAAAGTTGTTTGCCGTGGCTTTGCTGCACCTTGTTGCAATTAGAGCAATTAATAACTTTGGATTCAC